>OVBA01002048.1:0-37445 GCA_900406435.1 Lepidium aucheri
AATATTATGTGATAATATTTCATAATAACAATACAACCTAGTCCAAAACAGTCAATATAACACGGTATTTAAGTTAACGCTATACTTTTATTATATAAGAGATATATATCTACTATTGTACTATATCATAAAAGATTAGATTATTGAATCAATAACCTTTATTTTATTAAACATACATGGAAAAGTAAATTTGGTAAAATTCTATATAATAATTCTATACAATTTATTTATCCTATAATAAAATGACACAAAAACATTAAATCTTAAGAAAATATTTCATAATTAAGATTTAATGCAATTATCATAAATATTGAAATACAATAAATTAGATTTATATGAATATAAAGTTTTGTTTATATTTAAATTTATATGAATAGTAAATTATTATAAATATACGACATACAATAAATTAAAATATAAAATCTTAATGTAACCAAAACTTATATTATTATTTTTAAATTATAAATCAAAAACTTAAATTATATAATAATTAGAAATAGTTCAATTTTTTAAATGTATAGAATAGTTTAAAATAAACAAAATTTTATATTCATATAAATTTAAAAATAATATGATTATGTTAGCTCTATTAATCCACTAATATTCAAAACATAATCAAAATATAAATGCTGATATGATCCTACCATACTTGGTTTTCTTACATCAAGCAGCATTTATACCTAATCAAAACATTGTCGATAATGTTCTCATAGCAAATGAAATCTGTCATTTACTACGGGTACATAAACATTGTTCTACTAGTTTTATGGTTGTTAAAACCAATATCAGTTACGTGTATGATAGAGTAATGGAGATTTTTGGAAGCTGTTTTAGCAAAGAAATGTTTTGATTCACGATGGATACAACTAATAATGCAATGTCTTCAGAGTGTCTCATTTTCTATTTTGATAAATGGTAGTCCATTTGAGAATTTTTACACCGACTAGGAGATTGAGATAGTTAGATCCATTGTCTCTTTATTTATTCATTTTATGTTCGGATGTCTTGACTGCATTGTTAGTCAAGGCTGAACTGAATGGACATCTTAAATGAATTAAAATATCAAAGAGATGACCCATCAATTTCACATTTGTTCTTTGCCGATGATTCCTTTTTCTTCTTCTTAAAGCTGGATATTCAGAGTACTGTTTATTTGCTTCAAATTTTTTGATGAGCATGAACCTGCCTCAGTACAATTGATTGATCTAGATAAGTCTACTCTAACGATTGGCAAAAAGGTCTTCCAACATACTAGAAATCGTGTAATGAATTCCTACATATACGCACTATAGCTGGAGGCGAGAAATATCATCGTATACCTGAAACCTCTACTCGCAAGAGAAGTAACTATTTTCAATATATCATTGACAAGGTACAACAACGCCTAAAAAGTTGGCAGACAAAGTTCTTAAATCACATTGGTCGAGAAGCATTAATTAAGTCGATTGCATATGCCTCACCGATGTATTTGATTAATTGCTTTCAGTTACCTAAGGAATTGGGTACATGCATTCATCAATTAGTATCTTGATTATGGTGGAGTGGCTCAACTGATAAGAAATCATTACATTATGTTGCTAGGCGAAAACTTGCAAGGTCTAAAAAGAAAGTGGTGTGGGATTTAAAGATATTGATATTTAATGATGTACCTCATTTTTGTTGATTTTTAACTCATATTTTCATGTGTTTTTTCGAGTCTTTGTTAGTTTTTTGGGGTCTTTTCATGTAGAAATTGAGGTAGGATGGAATTAAGCACTCAAGGGATGGATTAAAGCAAAAAGGATCATCTTTAGCATTTTTGGACACAAAGGTCAATCGGTCCCTTCCTATATCGATCCTACTATTACCAAAAGATGTGATGTGATTATGGATAGCTCTAGTGATGAGGAGATGCTCAAAGAGGATGTGCTCAAGGATGTATCGGCTGAAGCTATGACAAGATCACAGACTAGGCGCTTCAATCAAGCTATTGGAGGATTGCTCCAACGTTTTGAAGAACAAGAAGTGCTGACAATAAGTGTTACCTTGATGCTTGCGATGAGCATTCAAGAAGATTAACAAATGGGTGTGTAACTCATTTGCACTCTTTTTCCCTTAAGCGAGTTTCATCTTATTGGGTTTTCTCTTTAAGATTTTTAATGAGACAATTGGGTTACACCATCAAGAAGCCCATTTGTTAATAAATTTCTCAGCCAAATAAAGGCCCTTTAATAAAATCGGCGGCAGAAAGCAAAGGAATGCAACTAGTAAGTCAAATGACATTTAATAATGTTGTATTTTCCACACAACTTTATTACCTTTTCATTTTCGAGTTATCTTGGGAATATGTCCAAGACTCAACTCTCCCCTATATATTTTTGTGGTCTTAGTCTAAATAAACAACAACTTTTGAATTCTAAAAATCTCTCTCTCAAAAATTGTTCACTCTCAACGGAATATCAAAGGTCTTCCGCAACCTTTGTGTGATCTAACAATCCACCTTTCTCGACTTCTTCTTCTTCTTTCTGATCAAGAGCAAGTCGCCTATCACCTTCACTCTCCTTTGCAAGCGACGATTAAGGAGGATCTCATCAAGTGGTATCAGAGCAAAGGCTTCAAATGGAGTTTTTGAAACTCAATCACTTCTAATCTTTTTCATCTTCTTCGTTCATCCTTCATCTTCCGTATACTCTTTTCTCTTTATATATATATAAAAGGGGGGTTTATTTGTTTTCTTGACCATAATCTGATTGTTTTTATCTTGATTATTCATATTATAAGTTCATATAGTAATCACATTCATATTGCAAGTGCTAGAACAAAGTGACTTTTCGTCTACCCATAAAGTCATCTTGTCTGCAATTTTTTTTATAACAATTTTACTGGGTTTTTTTTTCTTTGTTTGTTCTACAGGAAAGATGTCTCAAGAAGATGAAAGCACATCACAAAATGTCCCTAACAAGCTGTGGTTGGAAGCTGTGGAGAGAATATTTGAACGGAAGCTTAATGAGACTATGGATCAACGGTTTAATGCATAGAAGCAAGAGCTTCAATCAGAGGGCTGTCTTAAATCTCCTCCACGATCTTCAAAGGGATAATCCAATCAAGAGTCTATTCATATCTCTTCCAATCATGAGAAAACAGATGTGAATCAAAACCGGGTTACTACAAGTAAGGACAAAATGGCGGAAGAATATTATGGTCTCAAAAGTGATGTGTCAAGGAGGAGCCATCGAAGCTTTAAAAAGCATGAAAAAGTTAATCGTCTGGTTGCTAATCTTGGTGGATTAAAGATTAGAATCCCAAGCTTCCAAGGCAGGAATGATCCGAATGCATACTTATATTGGGAAACCAAGATGGAGCTAGTGTTCAGTTGTCAAGAATATGCTGAAGTGAATCGTGTGAAAGTTGCAGCCACAGAGTTAACGGATTATGCCTTAAGTTGGTGGGACCAACTCGTGACATCAAGGATGAGAAATCAAGAGTTTCCAATTTCTACTTGGAAAGAAATGAAGACAGTCATGAGGAAACGGTTTGTGCCACAATATTACCTTCGAGACTTGCATCAAAAGTTAAGGTGGCTTACCCAAGGAAACCATTAAGTTGAAGATTATTACCAAGAAATGGAGTTACTCATGCTACGAGCTGACATAGTTGAGGATAGAGAAGCTACAATGGCTAGATTTCTAGGAGGACTCAATCGAGAAATACAAGACAAGCTTGAGATGGAACATTATGTTGAGATTGAGGATTTGCTGCATAAAGCCATTTTGTTTGAAAAGCAGATCAACCGCAAGGGTAACTAACGTAGTAGCTACTCACACCATTCCCGGAACAACTACCCCGAGGTTGAAGGTTCTTGTGAGGTGACCAAACTGGATTCTGTCAAAGCTGGAACCAAGAATGTTGATGAAGCTTCAAGCAAAAATGGAAAGGATGAGGATAAACCTAGAGCTAGGGAGGTTCGTTGTTTCAAGTGTCACGGCAGAGGACACTATGCTAATGCTTGTCCTAATCAAAGGGTTATGATTATGCTACCAAATGGAGATTATGCGTCTGAAGATGATGAAAGTGATACTACACCCTCCTCTCCTAGCACTATTGAGTCTTCTCCGCCAATTGAGGCTGCTCTTTTAAAAGGAAATATGTTGGTTGCAAGGAGGGCTCTCAATGTGAACGCCAAAATAGAGGAGCATGAACAAAGAGAGAATCTCTTTCACACAAGGTGTATGGTGGAAGGGAAGATTTGTAGTATGACCATTAATGGTGGGAGCTGTACTAATGTAGCAAGCAAGACTATGGTTAAGAAGCAAGGGCTGAAAACTAGCAAGCATCCAAAACCTTACAAGATACAATGGTTAAGTGAAGTTGACGAGTTGCATGTCTCAAAACAAGTGTCGATTCCCTTGGTCATTAGTGAATACAAGGATGAGGTTCTCTGTGATATTCTACCTATGGAGGCTGGTCATATTCTTTTGGGAAGACCTTGGCAATCAGATCGGAAGGTTATGCATGATGGAGTCAGCCGACACACCTTTGTTCACAAGGGTCAGAAGATATCTCTATTGCCACTTTCTCCACATGAGGTGTATAAGGATCATCTACAGCTTGCGGGAGCTAAAACTAAATATAATATTGGAAGGAAGCCAACTAATTTCTATACTAAGAAAGTGTCGATCAAGCAGTCATTGATATTGGACCATCCCATGATTATTTTTGTTTTTAAGGATGCTTTGACTAACCTTTCCAATGTTGAGTCGGTCTTACCGAGCAAATTGGTTTCTCTTTTGGAGGAATTTGAGGATGTCTTTCCAGAAGAGATGGCAAATGGGTTACCACCAATAAGGGGCATTGAACACCAAATAGACTTCATTCTCGGTGCCTCTTTACCAAACCGTCCTATATACAGATCCAATCCTGTGGAGACCAAGGAACTACAAAAACAAGTGAATGAGGTGCTTGAGAAAGGACATATCCGCAAAAGTATGAGCCCATGTGCTGTTCTGGTTCTACTTGTACCCAAGAAGGATGGAAGCTGGCGCATGTGTGTTGATTGTAGAGCAATCAACAACATAACGGTTAAATATCGTCACCCTATACCTAGACTTGATGATATGCTTGATGAATTGCATGGTTTTATTATCTTTTCTAAGATAAATTTAAAGAGTGGGTATCATCAAATTAGGATGAAAGAAGGGGATGGATGGAAAATGGCATTTAAGACTAAGCATGATTTATATGAATGATTAGTAATGCCATTTGGGCTAACAAATACGCCTAGTACTTTCATGAGGTTAATGAATCATGTTCTTAGAGCATTTATAGGTGAATTTGTTGTGGTTTATTTTGACGACATCTTAGTCTATAGTAAGTCCCAATATGAACACATTGAGCATATTAGAAAGGTTCTTGAGGTTTTTAGACAAGAGAGTCTCTATGCTAACTTGAAGAAATGTGATTTTTGCACGGATAATCTTATTTTTCTAGGCTTTGTTGTAAGCGCAGATGGGATAAAGGTTGATAAGGAGAAAGTGAGAGCAACCCAAGAATGGTCCACCCTAAGTTAGGAGAAGTAAGAAGCTTCCATGGATTGGCCGGATTTTATAGATGATTTGTCAAGGATTTTAGCACTATAGCTGCTCCTCTCATGGAGATTATCAAGAAGGAAGTTGGATTTAAGTGGACTGAAGCTCTATAGCAAGCATTCCAATCGCTTAATGATAAGCTTATCAATGCACCTATCTTAACTCTACCCAATTTTCTAAAAACATTTGAAATAGAATGTGATGCTTCTAATGCAGGTATTGGGGCTGTACTGATGCAGGATAAGAATATTGCTTATTTTAGTGAGAAGCTTGGAGGTGCTACCCATAATTATCCAATTTATGACAAAGAGTTGTTTGCTCTTGTGAGAGCTGTACAAACGTGGAAGCACTATCTTTGGCCTAAGGAATTTGTTAGACACACAGATCATGAGTCGCTTAAGCATCTAAAGGGGCAGCATAAGATTAAAAAACGGCATGCAAGGTGGGTGGAGTTCATTGAAACTTTTCCTTATGTCATCCGTTACAAACAAGGTAAGGACAATGTAGTTGCCGATGCATTGTCAAGAAGGTACACTCTACTCTTTACTCTTGAGACCAAGCTACTTGGATTTGAGCATTTAAAAGAACTGTATGAATCTGATCCTGATTTTAAAGAAATATTTGCTGAGTGTTCTTATCATGCTTCTGGTCGATATTACAAACAAGACGGTTTCTTTTATTATGAGAACCGTTTGTGTGTACCTAACTGTTCTATTCAAGATCTTTTAGTTAGGGAAGCACATGGAGGAGGCATGATGGGTCACTAT
Organism: Lepidium aucheri; assembly: GCA_900406435.1. Classification (NCBI taxonomy): domain Eukaryota; kingdom Viridiplantae; phylum Streptophyta; class Magnoliopsida; order Brassicales; family Brassicaceae; genus Lepidium; species Lepidium aucheri. The sequence continues at coordinate 6,332 of OVBA01002048.1, forward strand.
GGTGTGGCTAAGACCGTAAAGATCATGCAAGATCATTTTCATTGGCCACATATGAAGCAAGATGTTGAACGGATATATGCTAGATGTGTAAGTTGCAAGCAAGCTAAATCTAAGGTTCAACCAAACGGTTTGTATACTCCTTTACCTATTCCTCATCATCCTTGGGTTGATTTGTCAATGGATTTTGTTGTGGGATTACCTAGAACTAGGACGGGTAAGGATTCCGTGTTTGTTGTGGTTGATAGATTTTCGAAAATGGCTTACTTTATCGCTTGTCATAAAACGGATAATGCATCTCACATAGCTACTCTTTTCTTTAAGGAAGTAATACGTTTGCATGGAGCTCCTAGGTCTATAGTTTCTGATCAAGACACTAAGTTTTAAAGTCATTTTTGGAAGACGCTTTGGTCTAAACTAGGAACTAAGCTAGTGTTTTTAACTACTTGTCATCCACAAACTAATGGGCAATTTGAGATTGTTAATCGAACTTTACCAACTCTATTACGTGCATTGATTAAAAAGAACCTTAGAACTTGGGAAGATTGCTTGCCTCATGTTGAATTTGCTTATATCATGCAATTGATTCTACAACTAAGTTCTCACCTTTTGAAATTGTGTACGGGTGTAAACCTCTAACTCCATTGGATCTAATCCCTTTACCTTTGTGTGAAAGAGCTAGTTTAGATGGTCGGAAGAAAGCAGATTTGGTAAAAAAGCTACATGAACAAGCTCGCAAGAACATTGAGGAACAAACCAAGCTGTACACCCAATGAGCAAACAAAGGCTGCAAGAAGTTAACCTTTGAGGAAGGAGATCAAGTTTGGGTGCACTTGAGGAAAGAAAGGTTTCCAGCTGAACGGAAGTCTAAGCTCATGTTGCGGGTTGATGGACCATTTACATTGACCAAGAAGATCAATGACAACGCCTACCAATTGGATCTTCAAGGTAAGTATAACATAAGTTCAAGCTTCAATGTTTCTGACTTAGCTCCTTTCCTTGCAGATGAAACAGATTTGAGGACAAATCCTTTTCAAGGACGGGAGGATGATGTGATTATGGATAGCTCTAGTGATGAGGAGATTCTCAAGGAGGACATGCTCAAGGATGTACCGGCTGAAGCTATGACAAGATCACGGACTAGGCGCTTCAATCAAGCTATTGGAGGATTGCTCCAACGTTTTGAAGAACAAGAAGTGCTGACAACAAGNGCATTCAAGAAGATTAACAAATGGGTGTGTAACTCATTTGTACTCTTTTTCCCTTAAGCGAGTTTTATTCCATTGGGTTTTCTCCTTATGGTTTTTAATGAGGCCATTGGGTTACACTATCAAGAAGCCCATTTGTTAATAAAATTCTCAGCCAAATAAAGGCCATTTAATAAAATCGGCTGCAGAATGCAAATGGGTGCAACTAGTGAGTCAAATGACATTTAATAATGTTGTATTTTCCACACAGCTCTATTACCTTGTCATTTTCGAGTTGTCTTGGGAATATGTCCAAGACTGAACTCTCCCCTATATGTTTTTGTGGCTTTAGTCTGAATAAACAACAACTTTTGAATTCTAAAAATCTCTCTCTCAAAATTGTTACTCTCAACGGAATATCAAAGGTCTTCCGCAACCTTTGTGCGATCTAACGATCCACCTTTCTCGATTTCTTTTTCTTCTTTATGATCAAGAGCAAGTCGCCTATCACCTTCACTCTCCTTTGCAAGCGACGATCAAGGAGGACCTCATCAAGTGGTATCAAAGCAAACACTTCAAAGGGAGTTTTCGAAACTCAATCACTTCGAACCTTTTTCATCTTCTTCGTTCATCCTTCATCTTCCGCATACTCTTTTCTCTTTATATATATATAAAAAAGGTGGTTTTATTTGTTTTTGTGACCACAATCTGATTTTTTTATCTTGATTATTCATATTCTAAGTTTATATAGTAATCCGATTCATATTGCAAGTGCTAGAACAAAGTGACTTTTCGTCTCCCCATAGAGTCATCTTGTCAGCGATTCTTTTTTAGAACAATTTTACTGGTTTTTTTTGTTTGTTCTACATGAAAGATGTCTCAAGAAGATGAAAGTACATCACAAAACATCCCTAACAAGCTGTGGGTGGAAGTTGTGGAGAGAATATTTGAACGGAAGCTTAATGAGACTATGGATCAGCGGTTTAATGCGTGGAAGCAAGAGCTTCAATCAGAGGGCTGTCTTAAATCTCCTCCACGATCTTCAAAGGGATAATCTGATCAAGAGTCTATTCATATCTCTTCCGGTCATGAGAAAATGGAAGTGAATCAAAACCGAGTTAGTACGAGTAAGGACAAAATGGCGGAAGAATATTATGGTCTCAAAAGTGACTTGTTAAGGAGGAGCCGTCGAAGCTTTAAAAAGCATGAAGAAGTTAATCATCTGGTTGCTAATTTTGGTGGGTTAAAGATTAGAATCCCAAGCTTCCAAGGCAGGAATTATCCGGATGCATACTTAGATTGGGAAACCAAGATGGAGCTAGTAATCAATTGTCAAGAATATGTTGAAGTGAATCGTGAGAAAGTTGCAGCCATAGAGTTTACGGATTATGCCTTAAGTTGGTGGGACCAACTCGTGACATCAAGGATGAGAAATCAAGAGTTTCCAATTTCTACTTGGAAAGAAATGAAGATAGTCATGAGGAAACGGTTTGTGCCACAACATTACCTTCCAGACTTGCATCAAAAGTTAAGGTGGTTTATCCAAGGGAACCGTTCAGTTGAAGATTATTACCAAGAAATGGAGTTACTCATGCTACGAGCTGACATGGTTGAGGATAGAGAAGCTACAATGGCTAGATTTCTAGGAGAACTCAATCAAGAAATACAAGACAAGCTTGAGATGGAACATTATGTTGAGATTGAGGATTTGCTGCATAAAGCCATTTTGTTTGAAAAGCAGATCAAACGCACGGGTAATTCACGTAGTAGCTACTCACACCATTCCCGGAACAACTACCCCAAGGTTGAAGTTTCTCGTGAGGTAACCAAACCGGATTCTATCAAAGCTGAGACCAAAAATGTTGTTGAAGCTTCAAGCGCAAAAGGAAAGGATGTGGATAAACCTAGAGCTAGGGAGGTTCGTTGTTTCAAGTGTCACGGCAGAGGACACTATGCTAATGCTTGTCCNATATGCTAATGCTTTTCCTAATCAAAAAGTTATGATTATGCTACCAAATGGAGATTATGCATCTGAAGATGATGAAAGTGATACTACACCCTCCTCTCCTAGTACTATTGAGTCTTCTCTACCAATTGAGGCTGCTCCTTTAAAGGAAATCTGTTGGTTGCAAGGAGGGCTCTCAATGTGAACGCCAAAATAGAGGAGCATGAACAAAGAGAGAATCTCTTTTACACAAGGTGTATGGTGGAAGGGAAGATTTGCAGTATGACCATTGATGGTGGGAGCTGTACTAATGTAGCAAGCAAGACTATGGTTAAGAAGCTAGGGCTGAAAACTAGCAAGCATCCAAAACCTTACAAGATACAATGGTTAAGTGAAGTTGGCGNTTTGGCGAGTTGCATGTCTCAAAACAAGTGTTGATTCCCTTGGCCATTGGTGAATACAAGGATGAGGTTCTGTGTGATATTCTACCTATGGAGGCTGGTCATATTCTTTTGGGAAGACCTTGGCAATCAGATTGGAGGGTTATGCATGATGGATTCACTAACCGACACACCTTTGTTCACAAGGGTCAGAAGATATCTCTATTGCCACTTTCTCCACATGAGGTGTATAAGGATCAGCAGCAGCTTGCGGGAGCTAAAACCAAAGATAATATTGGAAGGAAACCAACAAATTTCTATACTAAGAAAGTGTCGATCAAGCAGTCATTGATATTGGACCGTCCCATAATTCTTTTTGTTTTTAAGGATGCTATGACTAACCTTTCCAATGTTGAGCCAGTCTTACCGAGCAAATTGGTTTCTCTTTTGCAGGAATTTGAGGATGTCTTTCCCGAAGAGATGGCAAACGGGTTACCACCAATAAGGGGCATTGAACACCAAATAGACTTCATTCTCGGTGCCTCTCTACCCAACTGTCCCGCATACAGAACCAATCCTGTGGAGACCAAGGAACTACAAAAACAAGTGAATGAGGTGCTTGAGAAAGGACATATCCGCAAAAGTATGAGCCCATGTGCTGTTCCGGTTCTACTTGTACCCAAGAAGGATGGAAGCTGGCGCATGTGTGTTGATTGTAGAGCAATCAACAACATAACAGTTAAATATCGTCACCTTATACCTAGACTTGATGATATGCTTGATGAATTGCATGGTTCTATTATCTTTTCTAAGATAGATTAAAGAGTGGATATCATCAAATTAGGATGAAAGAAGGGGATGAATGGAAAATGACATTTAAGACTAAGCATGGTTTATATGAATGGTTAGTAATATTGTATTTTCCACATAGCTTTATTACCTTGGGAATATGTCCAAGACTGAACTCTCCCCTATATATTTTCGTGGCCTTAATCTGAATAAACAACAACTTTTGAATTCTAAAAATTCTCTCTCTCAAAATTGTTCATTATCAACAGAATATCAAAGGTCTTCTGCAACCTTTGTGCGACCTAACGATCCACCTTTCTCGACTTCTTCTTCTTCTTTCTGATCAAGAGCAAGTCGCTTATCACCTTCACTCTCCTTTGCAAGCGACAATCAAGGAGGATCTCATCAAGATGCGTACGACTGAATGATCGACTTAACTACTTTGTGAAGTCGTTTTGAAGCTGAGATTTATCGATCTACATCATGATTGATCGTTACAACCTCTGAGAAGAAATTTGCGTATGATCTAAAGAACAACCAGCGTGATCCAAGATCGACCACTTCATAGTGTATCGATCGATCTCCACCTAGATCGATCGATCCACAGGCCCGCACAAGAAAGAACTAGATTCTCCTTATTTCTTATCTGGTTTATTTATTTTATACCAGATACGTTTTTACCCTTTTAACTAGGTTTTTCTGAGAATTTTAAATATACATTGTTACTCTATTAAAGCAACAACTCTTAGTTTTTCTCTAGACCCTTAACAAGGAGATTGGATCTAATTATACAATTTGGATAAGATTTCTAAACTCCCTTTTTTATTTTAATTTAGTATTTGTTTATGTATTTTCATTATTGCCTTGTTGGTTGTTTATACCATGTCTGAGTAGTTCCGGAATCGAGTTTAGGATTTCTAGGGATTTAAGAAATCAATGAATTAGCGCCAAATAGAATATTTATCATTAGAATTTTTCATTTATCGTTAATGTTAATGCTTAGATTAGACTGGCCATCTAGTTTATGATCTAAAGTGCTTGTTAGATGTCTGGAGGATCTTTGATGAGCAATTTGTTTCACTACAAAAAATCTTTACATTGATAGCATAGTAGTATAACACGTTTTGCTATACTACTATCATATATCATTTTTATTTTGGGTTACTATATGATAGCATTTACTAAACACTAAAAAAATTTTTAACTAAGTGGGAAACAAAATGACTTATTTGGCCAAACACTTAGCAAAAATTGAATTATTTTATTTTTTTTCCTCTCTTAGAAAACACTAAAACATAACAATTTCCCTTTTTTCTCTCATTTTCTACTTTTCAGCTCTAAAGCCTCAATTTCTCTCATATCTCTAATCCTAATTTCTCAAAATCACCATTGAAAAACTCACCAAATTTTTTCAACTCATCATCCTTCAAATATTCCAAAATGGTTTAATCGAAAACACATTCTCCGGTTAAAGAGCATAAGAGTTTGGATTATTGTCAATGATCACAACACGTCTCAAATCTCTCATCACAAACTTTAAATCCCTCTTTAATCTTGTATCGATTTCACTACACGTGTTTGTGTAAAAGCTTTGTGAGATCACACGCCGCTTTGAATCCGTTTATCGAGTACAAGAGAAGCGTATTATCTCAAATCCACTGTGAAATCAATTATTTGGTATTATTTATGATTTTTTGAGAAATTTGTCAACTCCTGACCGTTTAATCACAAAAATCATTAAGATCTGACCATCGATTTTGGGTTTCCCTATGAAATCATATGAAATTTCTGGTTTCTCATTGTTGAATGAACAAGCGTTTCATCAAGATCCATTGTTGAATGTACAAGTAATTCTTTGAGTCATTTACTCAATATAATTTCATCATCTTTAAATATAGGTCTCTGAGAAGAAAGCAGTTGACTGGTGTGTTTCAAATGGTAAGATACATGAGCAAAATAACACTTAAGTGTTGATGAAACATTCTTAATCATTTCCCAAACCACTCTTGCGAATGAACACAAACATGATATGTAAGTTTTCTCTTTGGTTTTGGCCTAATTAGAGCTTAGAAACCACTAAATTTTGACTAAATTAATTGTATCTTTTGGAGTGGGTTCTGGCTAAGGTACGTAATTATAAGGTACAATATTGATTGGCTTGTGGAATTGGTTCTGGCTATGGTACGTAAATATTTCTCAGTTTCATGTACCTAAACAAATGTTTTTGTACAAATGCATAAGTGGAGAACACTAGTTGTTCAGTTTTATCTTGGCATTGATCTTGATGCTCCAAATGTGAGAATTCCTTTGAGGAGAAACTCTCTTTCTCTGTTCTTAGGCCATAAGCCATGGACAAAAAGTATGAAGGTAGTGGTCTCAAGGAGTGCATCCTTAGTGTTCTTTTCTCGGTTGATTGTCCTAAGGCTTGAATACTCAATCTCTTTTATATTTTGTCTATAGAGATTTTTGAATTGATGCTTGATTTTCTGTTGGTACTTGGTTTAGAAAGATTTGACTTTTAAATTTTCTATATTTTCTACATGACGTAATGATATAGGTGAGACTTTATCTCTGATTGTGATCTAAGCTCGAGTTCCCGATCTGAATATGAATCATTAGCCTCCCGCTTTTTCTATTGATATGAATTGCGTGTATTAGTTATTGGAAATGTAGAGAAGTTACATCTTACAGAATTACTAAATTTTACTATGAGATAACTTCTCCACTCCTATATCATTTATAGGATCAACTGACCTTGTTTTCATGGAATCATCAGATTGGTTGAGTAATCATGTAATTCTTGAATATAAAAATATGTACTTCACATGGACATAAATGATTACTATGGCGGAGAATCAATATCACTTAATCTCAATCAGGTTAGTTCTTCCTTATTAAATCTATACAAAGCTTATTTATTATTCACAAGTGTTGATGTTGCTTTGTTTTACAGTTGTGGAAGAAAATCAAGGGAGAAGAAAGGCTCCTGCTCTTTAGTAGAGATTACAATATTGACATGATGTCGAAGGTATTTGTATTAGCTAGTTACCATTTCATTGTCTCTTTGCTAGGTTAGCTATACTAATACGAATTCACACTGTAAAACACTTGCAGAAGATGGAGAATGATGAATAATTTAGACAAGCTTTCATTAGGTGCCTAAAGATAAAGCGGTAGTCTTCTGAACATTGTTTTACGTAAAATTTCTTGTTGTATAATGATGGATATAAAGTAAGGTAATACATGATGTTTGATTTAGTGTGAAAAGTTAGATATTGGATTCTAGATGTATGAATGCTTTTGGATGTTTAATATATATTTTAAATTCAGTTTCAGTTTTGGATGTGGATTTTGTCAATGAATTTGAATTTAATTATGGAAAATATGGTTCAATTCTATCACAACATATAGCTTTATTAAAATATATATAAGCAAAAGATGACCCAAAAAAATAATATATATATATATATATAATAGCAAAAAATGTTATAATTTAACATCATAGCGATAAAAATTGGTTATCACATATTACAACATATTTGATTATTGCTATGATACCTTTACCTAATGTAGCATACACAAATAATGCTATCGTGTGTGTTGAACCTAGTATAGCTGCCAATATTATAACATTTGAGAAAATGCTATATAACATGTATGATTGCATAATTTCCACCCTAACAATGTTCATTTTTCTTCTAGTGTTCTTAACCAACAGAAGTTGATGTTAAGGCGAATTTGTGAACTTATCAGACTTACATGTTAATGCATGTTTAGATCTCTAGGGTCAAACTGAAATTTAGGATTTCTAGGTTGCTATACATAGTAGTCGACGGCACGAAAGTGAGTTTGCTATAAATTAATATTATGAGTTTGAGAATGATTCTTTAACTGCACCCTGAATAATGTCCTAGTTTGATTTCCGATTTCCTGATGATTTCCCTAAGCTTGATGTTTTAATATATTGAAGTTAATTCGCTATTCATAATCATTAAATTGGTTTTCCAATCATCGTTTGTTTTGACTCAGCTCTAATTTGATTTGAAGGACTGATTGTATAACAACTTGGTTCTCGTTGATTCGATCCCTAAATATTACTTCAATTTGTTGTGTACTTGCAGTAGTCTTTAGGTTTAAAACTCTATGATATCATCTAGTCAGGCGCTCCTTGCAAATAGTTTGGAAGTTAATGCAACGACCTCATTGTTTTATGTATCGTATCCTTAAAGCCCAAAACTTTCACACAACTAGAATCTTAAATGCAAACTATAGCTATCAAGCTTCATTTGGTTGGTCTTCTTTGCAATATGGTGCACAATTAATTCATCAAGGACTTCAGATTTAGATTGGGAATGGTCATAATACAACAATGGAATAAGAGGATTGGATCCCAACTCAACCGCTACGTCCTCCTATTGTCCTCACTGTCAATACGCACTTACCTATAACAACACTTATTGATCCCATTATATGTCAATGGGACATACATAAACTATAAAAATATGTACACCCAGAGGATCATCAATTAGTGCTCAAAGTCTATCTATCAACTACGAGTAAGGAGGGTGCCTACATATGGAACCACACTTCGAATGGAAATTATAGTGTCCGCTTTGAATATCATTTGCCTTTCCATCTAAATTTGACAGGTACAAGTACCAACCATCTTTACATCAATCTCCAAACTTAGCTCAAGACATATGGAAAGTGAAGCTTATGCCTAAACTACAACATTTTCTATGGCGATTACTTTTTAAAACTCTTCCAATAAGTGAACTTTTGTAGCGTCGACAAGTTATTAGTGGGAGTCAATGTGTACAATATGTACAAGAAAACACATGAATTGCGATGGTAAGAACGTAGCAAATCCGTCGTAATGGCAATTTGAGACGGATTTGCGACGTCAACAAAAACATCGCAAAATGTAAGTCGCAAAGGAAAAAACGTCGCAAGGTTGTGGCAAGACTTACGACAACCCATAGTCCTTGCAAATCCGTTGCAAAAAGCAACGTCGCAAACTCCTAGCAAGTCTTGCGACGCGTTTGCGATGTTCAACTCTGTGATAATATTGCGACATCAGCTTTACGACGTCAGTCCCTGCGATGGAATTGAGAGGACAGCTATGCGACGGATTTACGACGTCTCTGCCTGCGATGACACTGATTGCGACGGATTTGCGATGTCTATCTCTGCAACATCTACACACACTGCAGCGTATTTGTGACATCTTGAATTTTTTATTTTAAAAAAATTATATAATAAAAAAATAAAATTCAAATTAATATTAAAAATTTATTTTACAAAAAATATATTTAACAAAAAAAAAACTACAACTCCAGGTCTTCATCCCCCGGACCGGATCCCATGTCTTGAGCAGCCATTTTTGCAAACTCATCAGCTACCTCCAGGTCTTTCTTCGCCATGATAGACCACAACTTATCATATTTTGAGATCTTATTCTTTGCCTTATCTAGCTCGTTGCTTGTCTGATCAATAATCTTGGCCTAACGATCTACTATATCTTTCATATCATGATCAAAAGATCTAGATGACTGAGAGAATCCTTCAGGCGATAAGCATTGGTCAATTCTTGACCCGAGTGATCCGGTGCTGAATAGTCTCCCATTTTTACATGGAGCGAGCTAATAAAAGAAATACAGTTAAAAGTTAGTATACTAATTAAGTATAAAAGAAAATAAAAGAAATGATTTAAAAAAATAAACATCTGCGTAAACTTGGTTACTCTGTGCGGTAGTTAGTCCACCAGATGCAGAACTCTCATCACTGCAAGCCTGAGTTAGCTCCGTCAACTTTGCAGTAACATCGTTGTAGAGCTGCTCCACTTTCTTGTTCACAAACACCCTAAGTTTGTTGAGTTTGGTGTTATGAAGAGTCTTCACCAAGTCTGGGTGACTATCTCCTAATGCCTCTTGCTGAAAAACATATAATGAGAATAAAATATGAAATAGTATATTAAAATTGAATCAATTTATTGAATTTCAGATACTTACCTCCATGCGGGCTCAGGCTTTAAACGAAGTCCATCCTGAGCAATGCTTGTGTGGACCTAAGCTATCAGGATCAGACAATCGAGCCTTGCTACAAGCTTCAGCCTTATTCTTCGACTTTTCATTTTCCCAATACCGAACTAGACACGCCCAGACCTCTCCAATCTCCATATCTCTTCGATTATACATCCATCGTCATAATGCAACCATTTCAGCTTCCAACGTTATTTTTTTTTTCTAAAAGTTTTTTTTTGCAAAAAATATTTTTTTTACTCACTAGTTTCTCTCTCTTAGTGTTTGAGATTTGGTGTGAAGATACAATCTCAAGGGATCTATTTATAGGGGAAAAAGGAAAGCTTGCTACAGATTTGCGATGTATTGTAGCTAGTATCGCAGGACCATCGCAAATGCCTCACAATAACTATAACGGAAAACATATGGCACAAGGTTGTCGCAAATATGCAATGGATTTGCGACATCAAGTATTTCATCGCAAATCCGTAGCGAGGTACTCGCAAAACTTAAAACACCATATTTTCGTCGCAAAATTGCGACATCTTTGCGAGGTCTTTTCATACGTCGAAAATCTGTCACATATCTTGCGATGGAAATTTGACCTCGCAAATTTCCGTGACAAAACACCTGTTTTCTTGTAGTGGATGTTGTACCGCTGATGAAACAACAAATAATTTATTTTTCACTTGCCGTTATGGGGTAGCAGTATGGCGATGTACAAAAATTCCATTACACATACTTGGTCATGCAACTCAATATATTAAACAAAACTAATGTTATTGTTTAAATTATCCAAAGATGTTTCTATTGAACAAATATTAAGATATTTTCTATTTACAACTACACAGCGGCTATAGAGGAGTAGAAACTTCCTTTTGTATGGTAAACAAACAATCTTGGATGAGAACATCTATCAATGAGCTATGGCGGATATGCAGAAATGGCTCTTTGCGGGTACAATTACTTGTGACTCTACTATTCGTCTATATGCCCAACAATTCTGTGCAAAACATCAGTGGAAACATCCCCATGTGGACGGGTTCAAATGAAATTATGATGTATCTTTACATCAAGGATCACGTAATTCAGGTTTAAGATGGATAATATGTGATAGTCAAGGTCAAGTGTGTCATTATGGAATGAACAATTTCCAAGGCATGTATACTATATAGGAGGCATAATTCACAACACTACATTGGGCGATGTAGGCTACGTGGACTGTAGGATACCAAAATATTATTTTTGAGGGCAATAATTCGACAATCATTTATGTTCTTACGCGGAACATGTACAATCTTCGCCTGTAGCATTACATCACGACTATATAACAATGGCACTCAATGTTTAATTAAGTGAAATATTTCCATGTTTCTCACAAGTTTAACCAAAGTACAAATAGATTAGCTAGTCAAATATTGTAGGTCGCGTAAATGATTGGAAAATGTATGATTATTTTCCTTGGTTTTTAAGTTCTAATGTAATGATGGATGAAATAATTGCATAATAAAGAAATTATTGATGGCAAAAAAGAAATTAATATACGATAATATTAATATTATATATTGATATTCAATTATATTAGTGTAATGTTTTTTTTTGTTTTCATATTAATGTAATTTTAATATTCTTATATTAACTCAAACAAAAAATATTATATACTTCATAATATTGAAAAAGAACACATATATTTTAGGATGAATGACTAGAATAGTCTTTTGTGTCTCTTAATTGACTGGAATAGTCTAAAAAGATTTTTATTACAATATTACTCTTTTCGGGTTTTTAATACCGTTTTACTCCTCTTTCCTTTGAAAAGAAAAAAAATTATGAAACTGCCATTAATGAGAAATTCCATATCAGCAGACAGATACCTACGAAAAACTTCTGTAATGTTGTAGGTTTCGTTGTCAAGTGTTGTAGGTTTTTGTTTTCTTTTTTTTGTAGGTTTAAGTGTCTTATGTTTTGTAGGTTTGCAAGTTACATTTTCTGGATTATGTTATGTAGGTTTTATCATCAAAACCTCTTGGTTTTGTAGGTTTTTCCTTCAATTTTCTTGTTATGTAGGTTTATTTTCTGTTTGGTTGTCAGTAAAGGTTTCCGTTTTGTAGGTTTTGTTATTTATTTGTCGTAGGTTTTATGATTCTTTGTTGTAGGTTTTTCTGTTATCTTTGTTGTAGGTTTATTTATCATTCATTGTAGATTTTGTACGATGAATTGTCTTTTTTCTCGAATAAGTTCTTCTGTTATGTAGGTTTTTCTTTCGTTTGTTTTAGGTTTTATTATTTTTTGTTGTAGGTTTTTCTGTGGTCTTTGTTGTAGGTTTATTTATCAGTCGTTGTAGGTTTTGTTGGACTGATTTCTCTTTTTTCTAGAATTAGTTCTTCTGTTATGTAGGTTTTTCTTTCGTTTGTTGTAGGATTTATTTTTCTTTGTTAAAGGTTTTTCTGTTGTCTTTGTTGTAAGTTTATTTATCAAACATTGTAGGTTTTATAGGATTGATTTTTCTTTTTTTCTAGAATTAGTCATCATGTTATGTAGGTTTTTCTTTCGTTTGTTGTAGGTTTTATGATTTCTTGTTGTAGGTTTTTCTGTTGTCTTTATTGTAGGTTTATTTATCAGTCATTGTAGGTTTTGTAGGATTGGTTTTTCTTTATTCTAGAATTAGTCATCTTGTTATGTAGGTTTTCTTTCGTTTGTTGTAGGTTTTATGATTTCTTATTGTAGGTTTTTCTGTTGTCTTAGTTGTAGGTTTATTGTGTCTTTTTTGTAGCTTATATTGTGTAAGACATCCTTCTCCCAACTGAAGGTTTACATTTACGTCTTGTAGGTTTAACCACTCCATCCTTGTCTAGTTATCATATTATTTAGTTATTATGAATTGTAGGTTTACCATTTAAGTGTTACAGGTTTATTGTGGAGTCATTTGTATGTTTTAGATTTATTTGCCTTAGGATGTGAAAATACTATTTTACCTCAAAATTAATACACACTTATCTTCTTCTTTAACTAACCAACGACACTATCTGCTGCGATTTTCATCATTCCACCTTTTCATTCAAGCTATAACCCTTTGAGCTTGTGTTGAATGTTTTGAGATATATCAACTTCAATTAATTTGTAGAGAATGGAGGGATGAGGATAATCGATGGCTTTTTTATGTAGATAAATCTCGTAGGAGCAAAAACATCATGTTGGATAAATCATGCCTTGAGTGAAGCAATAACTTATCCTATTGTGCAATTTATTGATCCAATAAGGTATATGTTGAAAAATGTGGTTCACAACGAGGAGGGAGAATGCTAGTCTAATGACAACAACTCTTACATCTAGAGTTGAGAAAGTGTTAAAGGTAATCTACGTAGGTTTACTTCTTTATTTTGTAGGTTTACGGATAAGTTTTGTAGGTTTACTTTTTGGATTGTAGGTTTATATTTCTGTAATGTAGCTTTAATTGATAAAACTTATTGTTTTGTTCATTCAGGGACGAATTGAAGAAGCCAGAAACTACGACTTTTAACCTATAGATGAATATCAAACACAAGTACGAAATGTCTCATCAACCAATGCCAGAAAATCGGTTATTCACATTTTTCTTCAAACTGATCATCTCACAAATCATCTCGATTTTCAATGTCCCTAAATGTTCAACGTTTTTCTTCTTAACCCCTTTAATCTTGGCGGCCAAAGCTTCCAACATCTTCATGATGATGCTCTTATTGGTGCTATTTATTCCAGATTTCACAATCTCTTTGCGTTTTTCAGTCACAAAATCTCGTATGTAAATATTCATAAAAACATTTTCTTCTTCTGCAATGAAAAGAATTTGTTATAAACCTACAAAACATGAAATAAAACCTATAAGACACGAAATAAAACCTACAACACACAAAATAAATAAAACCTACAAGACATAAAATAAAACCTACAACAAACAAAATAAAAACCTACATTACACGAAATGATTTATATATTAGAGAAACACACCTGCACTCGCCACCTCTTTATGCGGCTTATTCTTCTTAGTCGAAACCATCCTTGGTTTCTTCTCCACTTTGTCACGAAGAGTTATATTCGTCGTTGCTGTCTCTTTTTCACCATCCCAAAAAGACAATCCTTCACTGCTCTACAACAAACACTAAAACTTGTTACAAGCATTTCAATAAACCTACAAAACCACGAACAAAACCTACATTTCATATCAGACAACCAAAAAGATTTCTAGAAAACCTACATAACAGTTTCATAAACCTACATAAGCAGTTCACGAAAACCTATTTTCTCACAGACACAACTTCTTACACATTTACTAATAACCTACATAACATTTGTAATAAACCTACATAACTTCAGAAATTTAGTAATGTACAAAACCCTAAAAAACTTTGGTTAATAACAAAGGAATAACATCGAAAGTAGTAAAATAATCAAAGAAGAATAACAATCAGTTTGAAATTCAACACATACTAAACGAATAACAAAAATAATCAGCCAAAAAATTTACAAAATAAAGCATTAGAACGAAATCCCACACAAATTCAAAAGAAGCAAACTTACTCAAACACTTAATGCAGATGAAAAGAACTAGAGAAGTCGCGAAAAAAATCAGACAAGATGTAGAGAAGTCACGAAAAAAATCAAAGAAGAAGAGAGAGGAAGAGAAAAGAAGAGAGAAGAAGAGAAGAAGTCACGACAGAGAGAAGAAGACGAATAGGAGAGCGGCAGAGAAGAAGACACATTGGAGGGTGATGACAGAGAGAGAAGAAGAAGGGACGATGATGGATAGATGAAGAAGAATAGTCGACGGCGGAGAGAGAGAATAAGAAGAGAAGAAGAAAAAAATTAGAGTTTTAAGATTTTTAAAAAAGTTACGTTTTTTTTTTAAATATTATAATTGCATTTTCATAATAAAAACAAAAAAAAACAAAACAGAATTTGTCCAGAATGGTATTCTTATAATAAAAACATCACAAAGGAAAATTTAAGATATTTACACATTTTTTGAACTTTGAAGGGTGAAAAAAGACTATTCTGATAATTAGAGGATGATACTAGATTATTCTAGTCATTCTTTCTATATTTTATAATAAAAATATAATTTTTTGAGCTTATAGAAAAACTAAAGTTTAGGTTAAGACTCAAATTTCCAATATCAACCTAAACTTCAGTCTTTTCTATATAAAGGTGAAAGTTAAAAAATTATTTTGTCACATTGCAAAAATTCGAGATTTTTTCTCTATTTTCCGTTATGTGTTCATGCTTTTTTTAAAAGTAAAAGAATTTTTTAGTTATCATATTTACTTGTTCTAATCTTGCAAAAGAACAAGATAAGATCAAGGATACACAACCGGCAAGATCAAAGTATTCTGGAGATAAAACCGACAAGATCAAAATCTTCTAGAAATAAAGCAGCATGAAAATACAAACAGTTCAAGTCTCTAAGAACAAACTATAATTTATCACAATTTTTTTGCTCTTCACATCATTGAAAATAACTTGAGATCAAAAAAAATGAAGACAATGATAACACATAACATTGTCTTCTGATCATCTCGTCCTTGCATGAAAGAGATAGTTTTCAAAAATTATAAGTCTAGAATTAGTAATTCGGATTTATTGTACCTCAAATTTTGAGAGGCTTATTTAAATCATTGCTGATGACAATGAAGTCAAAATTAGTACGACATAAATTCAGAGAGGAGCCTTCCAAAATCAACAAAACTCTCCTAAATATCCCTACTTATTAAAGTGAAAGTACGTTTAGTGAGACAATGGTTAAAATGCTTTTTTAACCTCATTATTTGAGTAACTATTTAAGTTATGTTAATAAGATAGTATTTTTACCAACCACTATTTTTTAAGCCAAAAGATAATTTACTTTAAGCCCTCCTTTCTTCTATTAAAACCAGCCATAATCAAATACCCCCATGAATGGTTCACCTATTTCTGATGATTTTAAGCTCCTTCAAACTGTTACCAGAAGAAAGTACATTATGGTTGTTGGGGTAAATATTGCATTTAGCAGCAAAAAGCGCAGAGATTCAATGTACTTGGATGCCTCCTGGTATGTTAATCTACGCGACATATTTAGCCTTAAGTTTATTGTTTGGGACTGAACATGGGTCTTCTTCAGGTGAAGACAAAAAGAAGCTCGAGGAAAAGAAAGAGATCGTGATGCGGTTTGTGTTATCGTGCTCTACTTTTGCATTTAAGCTTTAAACAGTAATGATCTTTAAGCTCACATGGTCATTATTAAGTATGTTTGATTTATATTTTACATTATGTTGTAATAATAATAATTACATTTTATGCATTTTTTACTTTCGATTATTTGATCGATTATTATAACACAATACTAACCAATTTCTCGAGATTTTAAACAAATGTATTGTTACAAAAAAACTTCATTCTAAATGAAAAAATGAGCTATTGAAAATTGTAAAATTATAGTTTTTTTTATTTCAACTTATAATACTATAAATAATGAACAATTTATTTACTTATAATGAGGTGGTGATCAATATGTCATATTTTTACACAAGTAGGATATAATATGTTATAAAAATCCATCTATTTCTAAAAAACACAACAAGCAAATGGTATAAATGTTAAAAGGGCAAAACATACTTACAAATATTGTGATATATAAATATGTACTTCTATTATATATTGTACAAGTGATTAATCCATAAACAAAACTTTCAATAGTCATTTCATACCACCAAGGCACCAACAAAAAATAATCGACATAGTATAAATTCAAAGACAATTTTTGATCCGTGCTTTAAGTGCAGGTACCATCCTATGCTTATTTGATTAAACGAAAGACACAAACCATTGTGAATATCTTATTTGGTGAAACACTAACATTTTACTGATTTTTGTAGACAAGCATGGGACTATGAAGAAAGTGTGAAAATATAAAAAGTCTGAATCAAAGAAGGTAGAAGATGAAGGAGAAGAAACCCAAAAAGAGTCAAATGAGTCAAAAAAGGAAGAGAAAAAACGTAAGAAGCCTAAACATCACAATCAATCAAAGCAAAGTAAAAGTTTGGTACCGTAGTCTTTGCAATTCACTTTGTTGAAAACTTGAAGTCATTCAAGATAGCTTAGACGGTAAAAACATATGCAGTGAGAGTCTCTCAATGCGTCTCTCACTATTAAAATAAATAAAAATTAGTTTTTAAATGAAAATCATCTCTTAATGAGTCTCTCACCATTAAAATAAATGAAAAATAAATAAAAAATATTTTTTAAATGAAAATTGTTGATAATTTAAATGAGAACCCTTGAAAATTCTTTAATAATCTCTCTCATATGATATATGTCACTTTATAAAAGATTCAAAGTAATAACTTTACTTTCTTATAATTTAGATTATGTTTAAATCAATTGTATATTATTATTTTTTACTTTTTATATTTTTGTAAATTATAATATAAAATTATCTATCCAACGAGATCCATTATGCATAAGTTATAATTATATATTAATATTTTATTTAAATAATAAAATTTGAATTAATAAAATAATATTAAATTATTGCTTTGGTTAAAAATGGAAACAATTATGAATTTTTTAAAAATATCCAAAAATATGTTATAAAATAAAATATTAAGATTTTTCCAAATTTATTAGTATTATATTATTGAGAGACTTAGTAGATATCTCACCAATGGAGGCCAAAATTATTATAAAGTTCTTAAACTAAATCAAACTAAAAGATATTAATATTATATTGATGAGAAATCAAAAGGGTCTCTCTGTATTGCAGATGGTCTAATAGCCAAAATCCTCCGATCAATATGTGACATTTTTACACTGGTTGGTTATAATATGTTATAAAAATTCTTATACTTCTAAAAAGCACAACAAGCAAATAGTTAAATGTGAAAGGCCAAAACATACATACAATTATGAATATATATAAATCTATAATTATGCTATATATTGTAGAAATGTGATTAATCCATAAATAAAACATTTAATAATATTTGTATCATAGCATCCACCAATAATAATCATCATAGTACAAATTAAAAGATAATTTATAACCCACACTATAAGCATGAGTACCATCCTAATATATATTAGTACGAATGAAAGAAACTTCAAAATCACTTTACCAAAACATCAAACTCTTACCATAGCAGATGCGGGTCAATGTGTTTAGCCGTGAAATTTTTTGATGAGCTAATAAACAAGAACCTGCCATAAAATGAAAGGAAGTGAAAGCTAGGATCAAATCTACCAAGCTAAATGCAAGAATACGTGCATGCAATCCCTAGAACATAACATAAACCTTAAAATAATGAGGATATTAACATAAGCCCAACATAACAAACATGGAAAAGATTTTGATATTGAAACTGGATCTGTTTAACTATCCAGGAAACCAGATGAATTAACACACACAAAAAACAAAGAGAGAGAAGGTGAGGAAGATAAAGGAAAGTGAGAAAGAGAACTACTAGGAAGAGAAAAGACAGGAAAAATTAGAGAATTGAGAAGATAGGTGGAAAAAAAGAGAGTCGGTCCGACGCGAGCAACTGCTTGAGTTACTAGGTTCGAAAAACATACTTAAAGTGAGTGCCTCGTTATTGTTACTTCATAGAAAAAAGTTGAAATATGAATAATAATTAAGTTTAATGTGTTTATGTCACTTTAGTTTTTGAGTCTTATGTTTATGAAATTAAATTAATTAGAAGTGTCAATCTATTAATTTTCTGCCAATTATGTAATGAAATTTGTTAATACTGAAATGTATTTACTTTTTTCTATATTAAAGGTGCAATACAATAAGATTATACAATAATAAAATAAAAAGCAAATTTGCAAAAATGTTAATATTCCTAAAATATAGTTTGAACAAAAGAAACAAACACCCATAAAGAATGAAGAATTACAACATATAATACTAATAGAACAACATAATAATGGGCTAAAACTCACAACTACACAACTATTTATGAACTAAACCAAACCCAAACACAAACACTCTAGTAGAACAAGTTGACATGATGCTAAGAACTAGCTAGATCACACAAACAAGGATATAACATCAATTGTAGAATACAAATGCAACACAACCACTCCAAGAAGAAGATGGACATCCAAGGAGCAAAAATATATTTGATTTTCGACCTAGGAAACGACAAAAATGACCAACATGATTTGTACATGGACCGTCATAAATCTGATTTTTTTCATCTCTAAAGGAGTCTAAAAATAACCTAAAAGTGAGACAATTAGATGTACAAAGGAGTGATGAAATGTAAATTACTTTGTAATGGGTTTTAACGCCAAGAACTGTCATCAACATAACCTAAGTTTAGGAAAGAAAAACCAAACCAAACCAATAGAGGGCATAGAAACAACGTAAGACTAAATGAACAAGTGAGATGTAAAACAAGAATAAACAATTTCAAAAAATAAAACTGAAGATAACTTGACCAAAAGCACATTTTCTCAACATAAAAACCAGTGTTCCAGCAATAAAGACCAACTACTAAAATAAGGCAAAACCAGTAGTAAACGTTGGTTAAATAGTGGTGGAATAAAGACTAATTACGGCGAAATGACATCAATCTTCAATAATACAAATATATAAATTTTTTAGCACAAAAAGAAAACAACATCAAAACATGAGATTTAGCTCATATAAGTTTTGAGGGGTTTTCAAAAATTAGGTTGTGATTGGTAACCAATTATTCGCTATTTTACTCAAAAAAAGAGTTCACCAATCAACACATCTGTAATGAAAAGGTGGGCTTGAGAAAGAAAAAAAGTAGATCTTTTTTAGTGCATAAAATGATGTACCGCACTTTTCAAATAGACATCAACATATATAGTGTAGTTCACTTTGAGATACAAATTCTCTTTTAAATAATGATATGTATAGTATATATATATGTTATAATAATATAATATCTATGTTGGTACATATATGTTAGCCAAAATTATATCTTATGCCACACATCTTTTAAAAAATATTTAAAATATCATAATCCCCGCCACAATTATCAGTTATGCCATAACCTGATCGAATTGACCATTTTATCATTTTTTCTCTTTCTCTCTCTTCTTCCTTTCTTCATGGCTTCTTTTCACTCTTATTTTATTTGCAGTTTCCATGAGACACTCTTTCTCTTTCCTTCTATTTTCTTTGGATTTTGGCCCTTTTGTTGATGTAGAGAAGAAAAAAGATAGATTAGATATCTTGGATTTTGTTGATTACAGTGTCTGCTCAGAAAAATCCTTTCAAGTAGTTAGTTTTGTTTTCATATGTCTTTAAGGTATCTTTCCTCAAATTTTGAGGTCAAAGATCCATAGTCTCTTGAGTTTTGCAGATTAGGAACAAGGTGTCTTCGACTCCCAGTGCACTCATTTCCATCTATGTGTCCATGCATATGAATCTTCTTCAACGATCACACTGAAACTCTTTGTTTTGTTCAAAATTTCATGTTCTTAGAGATCACTTATGGTTATGTCCATATCAATCCATATGTCCATGTCCATGTCAATCTATATGTTCATCTCCACGTCAATTTATATGTCACAAATGTTGTAAAAGTATGCATATGTTCGTGCTATAAGAGATCATGTATGTTCATGCATCTATATTCATGTTCATGTTCCCCATGTCTCTCATGGTTTTGGCAATGCATATGAATCTTCTTCAACAATCACACCGAAACTCTTTATTTTGTTCAAGATTTCATATTTCCGGAAATTATTCATGTGCTTGTCCATATCAATATATATGTCTAGGTCCATGTCAATATATATATAATGTCCATGTCCATGACAATTCATATGTCACCTATGTTGTAAAATTATGCATATGTTTGTGCTATAATAAGTCATGTATGTTCATGCCCCATGTTTAATTTTTTTTCATGTTAAGTTATGGAGTGAAGATTTACTTCATATTCATGTTCATATCTCATATGTTTTAAATTTATCTTCCATGCTTGATGTCCACATCCGCATGTAATAAATAGTTTGCTTTCGTAACTCCTTCTCTCACTGCCACATGCCATCTTACCATTGCATTGTTCTTGTCCTGCATGTTTCATATCCATGTTCCCATATATTTTGTCTATTTCTTTTCCACATGTCATCTCTCTATTACTTCATTTTTGTTTTCTATGTTTCATGTTCATGTCCTCATGTAATTTCTCTCTCACTTACGCTACATGTCTCTCTCAAAGCCACACTTCTACCAAATTGTGACATTTAGTGGATCGACAAACCCATCAATGACCCATCAATGACCCAAACTCATTCCTAAAACCCTTATTAACTATCACATTTAGTGGGTTAAAGTAGAATTCTAGATGTCTAAGCCATTATCACTTGAGATAGCTCGACAATTATATTTTTTTTAACAAGATATATTACTAATCTCTCAAACTTCACATATATTAACTATTTGACCAAAAATAATTCCTTAAATAATTATTTTATCAGTAATTGGATCGTTAAAATTTGAGCTATAATTCAAACTCTAAACAAAATTAGGCGGGGTTATGCAGATCTTGTTTCTGTTTTTGGAATCAAACTGTAGAAGAAAAAGTTACAAAAATAAACATTTAATTACTTGATCAAAGACACATTCTTAATTTTTACTTACATTTTAGTATCAAATTTCTCTTATGTGAACATCAATATAAAATTATAAAATACATTTTTAAATTAACAAAATTAATGTTTTTAATGATATCAAAAAATTATTAATGACCTTTTTAATATTAATTTTATTTGATTATAATATTATCCAAAAATAGTATTGTTTTTTAATATTTTCACCAATCATAACTTTTTTATCTTACATTTAAATATTATCACCAATTATTAACACTTGTATCATACTTGAATTGCACTGCACTCGTACTATATCGCTAAAATCATTATCACCAAACGAAGCCTTAGATGACCAAAAAATTGTTTATCAGATGAGTGAAATACGAAGAACAAAAGGCACCGAGAGGTGCTTGAAAAATACAGTAAGCAAAAATATCTCATAGACAACTACCTATATGATCTTTAGAGCAAGGTGCACAAAAAATTGATCTCAATAAACTAAACTTCTGTCATTTGATCTTTGAAAATCTCTAAAAACTTGTTTGTGCTAAACTCCTCTGCTATGGAAACCGATGTAGAAGAGATTTTCGAGAGAGAAAATATTTGCAGTGATATGTTACAACTAAAGATACAAATCTATATATTGTTGGTCAACTAAAGAAAAGAAAATGATTGACGGTCTAATTCCAACTCCAAACTTCAATATAACAACAAATGTATATAAATTCGGTCATCTATTTAATTCCACACAATTTTAAAGACAAAACTTAATTACACACGAATTAGAAAGTAAATTACTATTGCACCTAAGCGTGAGTTTTTTTCAGTTCGGTGTTGGTTAATTATATAGATCACTTAAAACCAATCCCAAAGGACAACAAAAACTAATTGTGAAATAAAGCTCATTATACTCATTAGGCTAATAGATGAAAATGACCATTATGCAAGTAGACTCTGAGTTTCAAAGATGAACCTACATGCAACTATCATTGCATGCATCTCCAAAGAATAGAGCAACAAAGGATTTTCAAAGAGACAGAAGACTTGGGTAATCATATTTTAGTGATTTTGAGGTTTATGATCCAATTTAAAGTGATTTAATTTGATGATCGCGATCAGATTAGACCTCCGAGTCAAATTCAAACCAATTAGATATAAAATCCCTGAATCTAGGAGTATCAAGATCGATAATTTCATGTTTGCATTGAGATTTAGAGAAATCAATTGGAGGGAAAGAAGCGAAATCAAGAGGTGATGATGATGAAGAACTAAAGATTCCGTTTCGTGATGATGATATATACGATAACGAATCAATCATATGAAGATGAACGATCCAACAAGATCCTAAACCAACTTCCTTCGAAATCATAGTACATTGTTCTATCTCATCACTCAAAACTTCAGCTTCATCAATATAATTGTTATTCAAACTCATATCATTGATATGATTATTATCTCCCCTTTCTAATGTAAGCTTTGCTCTCTTTACAACCACCAACTCATAATCTTCTTCATCATCATTAATCACCATAACTCCACTGCCAGTTTTGGTGGTTCTACAGCCACTCCAGGAACCGATAGCTCAAGCTCGAGGTCACATTCAGTACAACGATTCATTTTGTATGAGATAAAAGTTGGGCGTTTCATGATGAAGATAAACATGATCCGGTGTAATTAAAAATTTTGGAAAAATTCGAGTTATGATATGATAAATATCCTAAACCATCCTTTTGGAAAAGAGTAAACCTTAATTAACAAAGACAAGTGAGCAGTTAGCCTTTTAATGATATAGTTAAGTACAATTAGTAATTTATGTCCTAGTTCTAATATAGATGTAGTTAGAATTTTGTCTTCCATCTAATTGGAACTAAATAGAGGATCGAAGTTTAAGTACCTCAAGGTGGAACTAAAAATACAAAACCCTACGGTTCATAGTTTACCGAAACCAAGGCTACCAAAATTCGTCTAACACTTGGGCTGCGATTTAAAGTTTTTCCGACTGGCGCCTTTTGCCTAAAACCTCTACTTTCTACTTTCTCTATCTCTTCACAAAGATCTAACCGCCCCTTTTCCCAATGTTCGGGACTCCGTCTTCCTCGCCGTCGTTCGGC
Organism: Lepidium aucheri; assembly: GCA_900406435.1. Classification (NCBI taxonomy): domain Eukaryota; kingdom Viridiplantae; phylum Streptophyta; class Magnoliopsida; order Brassicales; family Brassicaceae; genus Lepidium; species Lepidium aucheri. The sequence continues at coordinate 30,347 of OVBA01002048.1, forward strand.
ACTCCGTCGTCTACACCCGCCTTTGGCACTCCGTCTTCCACACCCGCCTTTGGCACGCCTTCTTCTTCCCCAGCGTTCGGCACACCTTCAGCCACACCGGCGTTCGGAACGCCATCGGTTCCTTCCTTCTCCTCCGGCGGATTTGGCTCCTCACTCTTCTCTACTCCCTTCTCATCTCAACAGCCACAGCAACAACAGCAGCCGCAGCCAACCTCACTATTCCAGCAACCGGCATCTTCTGGTTTTGGTTATCAGTCACCATTCAACAACACGGCACAACAAATGTCTTTTCCAAATGCTCAATTGACTACTCAGATGGCTCCTGTTGCTCCCATTCCTATCTCTCTCGCCGACCGTGACGTTCAGGTTTGCTATTATATTAATTTCAGATCTAAACCACCTAAACCCTAGTATTTTACATTGATTGAATAGCCTTGTTGCTCACCTTTTACTCGCTTTTGAATTAGGCCATCATTGAAGCGTATAAGGAAGATCCGACGAATTCCAGATATGCTTTTCAGGTTAGTCTGGGGTGGAAATTTCTGAATTCTTTGGTTGTATGGGTTTCTTTTTTAATGTTAATTGTTGTTTTCAATTTCCTGCAGCATCTTCTGTTCAGTGTGACTGAACCACAGTATCGGGTGAAGCCTGCAGCTGTGTCAGATGTGAGAATCTTCTTGATCTTTTCTACCTTAACATGGAAATGTGCAGCTTCAATGTGTAGAATGATTTTTTTTTTCTTTTTTAGTTTCTATGTTATGCGTGTATGGTATTTCTCTGAAGGATTGCTTGTTTTTGGTGGTAGATTATGTGGGCAGAGGCCATGAGCAAACTCGAAGGCATGGATTCAACAGAAAGAGAGCGCCTGTGGCCTCAGCTTGTGCAAGGTTTCAAAGATCTTTCTCAGCGCCTTAAGGTTGATTCATCAACTCCAAAATTCTGTGCATTTTATTTGTTGGTTTAGTACCTTGTCTATATTTGAGAATGAGAAAGTGGGTTTATCGGATATTAAGAAGATAGGTACTATGAAGATTGATGTCCAATGATATGTGAAGGAAATCATTCATTCAGCATACTTCATAAATGAATCTTGGCATTACTTTTTTGGGTACCTGCAGCTTCAAGATGAAGTTCTCGTCTCAGACAGGGAAAGAATAAAAACTACTCAGAGCAACGTTAAAATGGTGAGTTATCATTTTACCCCTATCTTTCTCTCTCATATCATTGGAGGGATAATCTACAAGAAATTATTTGATCTTGTGTTTACAGCTTCAGAGACATTTGCAAGCACATACCTTTCCATCTATTGAAAGGTTGAGACAGAAGGAGCAAAGTCTTCAAAGACGCATGTTGAGGGTGAGAGAGAAGTCGTCACATTGAAAGCTCTTACCTCGGTATATGTGCATCCAGATTACAGTTAAAGTTTCATTTACTCTTGTATTCTATCTCGTGTGCTTGAAGGTGATGAGAATAATTGAGGGTTTAGAGGGGAAGGGTTTCCGGTTACCCTTGACCAAAGGAGAGGCCGAACTGTCTGAAAAGTTAACTACAATAACAAGACAGGTCTGGTTCCATTTTTTATACTTTCTACTCAAGGTGTACAGAGTTTGATATAGAAAAATGGTTGCGGCTTCACAGGTGAAAGGTCCTGGAGCAGAGCTTTCGAGGAGGGTGCAAAGTCTGCAGACAATTTCTCGTGCGCAAGCAAATTCAGTAGCTGCTGGTTCCTTTTATCTCCATGGGTCAACTAAAATAGACGAACAGAGCCTGATCGATATGCAGGAGGTATGTTATGCAACATCTTTGGTCACTAATCTCCGAATTGGCATATAGTTATATTGCTTCTTTCCGGAGGAAGCTACATCAGTAAACTTTGTATTTGGAACATTGTAAATAGGTATTACAACAGGAGACAGAAGCCATAGGAAGACTGGGGAATGTATTGAAGCGGGACATGAGGAATATGGAAATCATGGTGTCTGAAGATACAGAAATGACTCAAGACACATAAAAGCGGATCTGCAGTTACTCCAGTTTGGTTTGTCTCCTTTACTATTGCCTGGTTGAATGCGCACATTGTTACAACAAGGCTAGCTTTGGGTTTAACATGTGCGTAGTAGCTGAGCTGTGAAATCTGATGTATTGTGATTTCTTTTTCATTAGTCTTAGAAAGAAACTGCTGCCTTATTTTGTTTGCAAATACGTGCGAATAGATTGGATGTTTAAAGTTACAAATGTTGGTAATGAAAAGGGTTCTAAAATAGAGGGTATTTTTCGGACATGATTAAGAGGATAAGTGCAGACCAGCCAGTGAAGACACGTGCACCTTCTCCAGTTCCTTTTGTTTGATCGTAGTGTTCCCAAATATAGCCAGTCTGGTGATAGTTCCTAACTACATTCCTGCATCAACAGCACAATATAGGTTAGGCCACATATACTCAAGACATCTTCAACTTTCAACTGTACCATATACAAGCATGCATGCATACCTTATCAGATTGCTCCTTAGTTCCTCGTAAATTTTTTTAGCCTTGCTGCTGTATGGTCCATTCACTGCAGAAAGTTTTGGTGGATTATACAAAGTTTTCGTTTGTGAAGTGGGGATCAAGGCTTGTAAGCATTGTAAATGAGAATATATACCTGATTCAGGAGATTGAAATCTGAAAGCAGCTTCGCAGTTAAGTTATAATCCTGCAGGATCCAGTGACAAAGACATGTGAAGAACAATTAGTGGAGAATATAGTCTATTTTTTTATCATGTTCTTCTAACCATGGCAAGTTCGTCTTTCCTCCCCATAAATTCAGTGATGGAGTTCATGCAATCTGCTGCAAGATACATCCAGCATCTGAGGTCTACATGCCTCTCGTCTTCAGTTGGGTGTGAAGCCCGAGGATAATCATCCAAACCCGATGAAAGAGACTGCAGGAATTTGTATAAACTGAAGGCATTAAGTATCTTTCAAGTCTAATGATTTATCTATCACATTTTCAGTTATATAAGTAGCAGAATAAAGTGGTAAACCAACTAAAGTTGAAGAAAGAGTACCTGAGGGTTTAGGTCCCGAGCTGTTATATTGTCTCTGCCATGCCAATAGTAACTTCCCTTCTCCTTACCTGGTGATTAATCAAGTCATAGATATACAAAAGTGTTCAATGTGACTTGTAATCTAGTATGTCGTAAGAGCGAAAGCATCCTGCAACTCTGAAAGAGCATGGACGTAATGTTGTTACCTATCTGGGAAGTATTGAACCACTGAAACCATGCATCTAGCCTTACTAAAGCCCGGTCAAGGAATGAAAGGACGGCATCTTTCTGTCTGGTTAAATTTATCTGTCCGTATCCCATTGATCAGATCTGGGAAAATAACAAGGAATGTCAACATGGAGTAATATGATTTCTGAAACCTTGTTATCACACATTTGATTTGGCACAACAACTCAAGAAACATCACTTGAAAACATATGAATAGATTCTTACCACGTATCACCAAAAGTAGTGTAGGTGGATTGCCATTACTTGGCAACTGAACAACGTACCGCTTTGGAATCTTACTGTAGCACAAAAAATGTAGAACCAATGATGGTAACCAATAAACAATGATGAATATTCTGAGGTAAGTAAGAGTAAATATATAACAACCTTAGAGCTTCATCTCCCAATACTTGCTCACGGGGAATCCATCCATCTATATTCATTAGATCTAACCAGTTTCCAACAATTTCCAAGGTTATATGGACATCCCAGCGCCTGATCAAACACACAGAGAACCACTTCACAGAGTTATAATAAGGCGGAACGATCTTATCTTATAACTTTGTAAATAATAGATGCTATCTCAGCAGACACAATCTTAATTTAAACAAACAAGACAATCATTTAAGTCTATACAATGATGTATAATGAACGAACCAGATCAACAATTGATGGAAGCCTTCATCCCATAAAAATCCTCTCGGAAATACAGGCCGGCTTGGAACTGCTGTGTACAGCTCTGCTGGCCAGTATAGCAAGAAACCATCCTCACTTCCAGGCTGCAACTAAACATGTTAAACTATGATCTGTTTTGGAGCGCAAAAAGCTGAGAGAACGGAAACTCACATGAGTACTTTTAGGAACATGAATTTTTGATTGACCATAGAAGTAACCAATGCCTCCTAGCATGTTCCCAATTGCAGCTTTACCAACCACCAAAGTTTCAGAATTAACCTGCAATCACAAGAAGAGATATTTCAAAAAAGTAGATTTCTCGATGTGCTAAAGATCAGCTATCATTGTAGCCTCTAAATATACTGGCTTTAAGAAAAAGAAAGAGTAAACTCAGACCTTTTCAGAAAGGTTGAAGCATTCCTTGAACTTTGCATCAAATGCTATATGTTTCTCTTCAAGTAAACTAGATAGTGGCATACCTACACAGAACAAAGATGGAAATTTAGCTCAACTTAAGACATAGAAGGACAAAATGAAAATGGTGTTGGACAAAACATTTTCTTATATGGAGCTCATAGACCTGCAACAGAGAAACTATTGACAATTTGAATGCAAAATGATTGTGGAAAATTATATATTGTTCAAAACATGTAAAGAAGATAATCATCAATGCTTGGAAATAACAAGACGCTTATTATAAACCTGTAAGACTCATTATACGACTTTCCATATTGGACGTTTCTTCTCTTAATCCAGACACAAAGGAAATATCTATAGTTGATGGGGTCATCGTGGAAATCTGCATGATATTTAAAGTAAAGATGAAGAAATATTTAAAATTATAGAGTTCATACGTATAGTAACTTAGAGATGCTGTGGAAAAACAAAGCTGCATCCATATATCTTGATTAAGACTGATTACCTGAAAAACATAGAGGCTGGAAGAATCCCCCGACGTATCAGGAAGCTGAAATTTTCCAGAATCCCTCTCCTGAAAAAATACAAGCCAACAGGCATATAACCACTGTGGTCTTTTGTTAAAAAAAAAAATAATAATAATAGAGTATGGAAACTTGCAAAATTGAGATATAACCTGTACAGCCAGATTGTCCTGAACAAGACCAGACAGATTGACAATGTCAGGCGTCTTGAAACCGCAATAATGTGTTTCAAGATGGTCCTGTAAAATGATGATCAGTTAGAATGATAGTATCTAAATGGTGCATCAGCAGAGGTGAAAAGTGCACTGCAAATCAAAAGTTACCTTTGATGTTAAGTGTATCTGCCAGTTTCCTACATCTGCACGTGAACCTGAAGCCAGGATTGAACTCTGTTTAAGCTCTATAATATCTTTTCCCAAATTTAAAGCATTGCCACTTTCATCAGCTAGATAAAAGAAGAGATGTGCGTTTCTCTTCACTTCATCGTTCAACCTATTTTCAACAAAAAAAATACTTTGTTGGATTCAAGAAATTGAAGCAAACATTAATTTCATGTTTGATCAGTATGTACGGACCCTGTATTCTTAATATTGATTCGAATTGACCAATCTCCTCCATAACCAAGGCTGCCTTCCTTAGACTTGACAAAACTTGTCTCCAAATTCATATCTTGTTCAATCAGCTCTTGCCTTCCAAAGTCTCTTCCATTGTGTTCTCTCCAGCCGAATGAGTTAAGCTTGTCAGAGTTCTTACAGAAATGCCTGATAACAGGCTTCCCATCTTTTGTACCGAGCCACATCAAGCCAGCAACGAGGGACTGTGGAGTTCTGCATATTCATCTACCAAACTTAGCAGCTTCTATAAGAAAGGAACACGATGTAACGGGATATGGATAGTGATTAGCTTCCTTTTTCAGCAGTAATCAGTTTTCAGAGCTTATATGAAACCACAGAAAATATATAAGTCACTCCTCTGTAAAATTTCTAATGTTCTTTGCTCTTCCCCTATTTATCAATGAATTCATGTCAGTGAAGAGTAACTGATTCATAAACTAACTTAGACACAGACCATTAAAAAAAACCATTCTTTTAGGTGAAACTTGTGTAGAATCATCTGATAAAGTGACTGACAAAGAAAAAGCAAAGTTAATGCAACAAAAATACCTAGCTCGAACTCCAAAATAGACCTGAGGACGGTAAGTTCCCCAATACAAGCTCTCCTTTTGCTCACCTTGAAACTGGTACAAGAAGTTGGAAGCTTTCAAATTACGTACAGGGAATAACAAGAAGAAAAGTAAAAGAGAGTAGTACCATGGGCAAGTCAGTGAGTTTAGGAGCAGGAAAAGGAGTGATAACACGAGGTCTCTGGGATTCATCGTCACCGGATAATGGCTTGATTCCACCAGGTGGGTTTAGTCCAGTCATCGTCTGAGTATCGTCGGAGTAAAGATTAAGCAATGTTGTGCTCTGTGAATGATCGCTAAAGCTGAGAAATGGCAAGTCAAGCCATAGTAGCTGGACTATTTAAGTTTCCACCAACTGCAGATCGTGATAGGAACTCATTATCCGCCTATTTGATTCTTTATTTGGCTTACTTCAAGTCTTTTTATAATATGGAAAATTACCTGAGTCAATCAATCATCATAGTATATTCAATCCAGATGATTATGATGTATTCTACATATATAATATAAGTAAGTTGCAACTTGTAATATTTAACTCAAATATAGACGAAGATAACAATTTTTAAGCTCCATCTCTTTTTCTCTTTCTTGTGGAATAAGAAAATTATTGAACTCTCTCATACCCTCACTGATTCTCTTTATACAATTGTAAAAATAGTAACCATCAGAACGAAGTCGTTTTCGATTGCAGCACAAGTGTCAACTGATTGACTCACTCTGTACGTACGTTCTCTGTTATTCCAATTGATTTTCGTTTTCTGTTGTTATTGTTGTCAGCTACTGCGAGTTTCACACGTGTATTATTGTTGTTGTTGTTGTTGTGAGTTTCACACGTGTGTCTGGTTCGCGTTTCAATTCTCACCATAGATTTTGCGTGTTTTTTTTTTTTTTTTTTTTTTTTTTNTTTGGTTTTAAGATTTTTGCGAGTTTTTTGGAGTTAACTGTTGCTTCTCCATTTTTTGTAGAGAAACCGACACCGATAGTGCTTAACACTAACCCAAGACCGTAATACCCGAGAACCTCGAAAGAAACAAAAGACCCTCTAAG
>OVBA01002049.1:0-37442 GCA_900406435.1 Lepidium aucheri
GTCAAATCAGCATTCCTAAATGGAGAACTTGAAGAAGAAGTTTATATTGAGAAACCACAAGGCTACGTAATCAAAGGAGAAGAAGAAAAAGTCTTAAGGTTGAAGAAGGCACTTTATGGATTGAAGCAAGCACCAAGAGCTTGGAATACTCGAATTGACAAGTACCTTAAGGAGAGAAACTTCGTCAAGTGTCCATATGAGCATGCACTCTATATCAAAACTCAAGATAATGATATACTGATCGCATGCTTATATGTAGATGACTTGATATTCACGGGAAATAACCCAAGTATGTTCAAAGAATTTAAGAAGGAGATGATAAAAGAGTTTGATATGACTGATATTGGATTGATGTCTTAATACCTCGGCATTGGAGTAAAGCAAGAAGACGATGGAATATTCATTACTCAAGAAGGATATGCTAAGGAGGTACTTAAGAAATTTAAGATGGATGACTCAAATCCAGTCAGTACACCAATGGAATGTGGAATAAAGTTATCAAAGAATGAAGAAAGAGAAAGAGTGGATCCTACACTCTTTAAAAGTTTGGTTGGAAGCTTACGTTATTTGACAAGCACAAGGCCGGACATCTTATATTCGGTTGGAGTTGTAAGTCGCTACATGGAGCAACCTACAACAACTCATTTCAAGGCAGCAAAGAGGATTCTTCGCTATATCAAAGGTACCATAGACTTTGGCTTGTACTATTCTGCTTCTAACAATTACAAGCTTGTCTGATATAGTGAAAGTGATTGGGGTGGAGACATAGACGATCGAAAAAGCACAAGTGGATTTGTGTTTTACATTGGAGATACAGCTTTTACATGGATGTCAAAGAAGCAACCAATTGTTACTTTATCTACTTGTGAAGCGGAGTATGTAGCAGCTACTTCATGTGTTTGTCCTGCTATTTGGTTACGGAACTTGATAAAGGAGTTAAGTTTGCGACAAGAGGAGCCAACAGAGATCTTTGTGGATAACAAGTCGGCTATAGCATTAGCAAAAAAATCCAGTTTTTCACAATCGAAGTAAACACATTGACACGCGCTATCACTACATTAGAGAATGTGTTAACAAAAGGCTAGTGCTACTGGAGTATGTGAAAACAAATGATCAAGTAGCCGATATTTTCACCAAGCCTCTCAAGCGAGAAGATTTTATCAAGATAAGGAATTTGCTTGGAATGACAAAATCAAGTTTAAGAGGGGGTGTTGAAAGTAAACTTGATTTTTGATCAAGTTATCACTAAATGGGTCATTAGTTAGACCCAAAATCAGATCCATATTCTAGAAGAACTCTCTATACCTTTAGGTGTCATTCTAGAAGAGAAACAAGTGTCAATGTGTAATGTAAGATTAGTGTCCATCCATGTGTCAATGTAGTATGTAAGATTAGTGTCCATCATCTATGTGTCAACTTATAAGGTAAGATTAGTGTCCATCTAGGTGTCAATCTCAGATGAGATTTAGGACAAGTGTCTTGTAATATGGAGGCTATAAATAGCCCACCACATCTCATTGTGAGATATATCTTCAAGAAAAAAACAAAGTAGTATAAAGCTTTCTTACTCCTAAACACTTCAAAATTTTCTTCTAAACACTTAAAAGGCTTCTCCATAATCATCTTCAAAGTTTTCTTTTCCAACAGCTATGGGGTAACTGACTGATTTTATGGAAAAATTTACAAATGGCCTTGACCATGCAGAAAATGCAGCAAGAAAAGAAAGAATGAGGAGGTCAGTCGAATCAGGTCAGTTTGAAGAAACTGCTGTAGAAATGGTAAAAGCAAGAATGCGACGTATTGATCAATTGGATCAAAAAGATGAAGAAGCTAATGTTGAAAGAGAAGAAATACCATAACAAGTTAATGAAAAACCTGCAAGAATTTCTGCAAAACTCCGGTTGGGTGCTACAAGCTCCTCGGTCTTTGTACAGGACAAGCAATTAACTGGTGGAACAAAAACTTCAGCCCGAACAAAAACAAAACCAAGTCGTCCACCTCTGAAGAAGAAAGTAAATGGAAGCCCTTTGGTGCTATTAGGAGCAAACTCAAGGAAAACAAATGCCTTAAAAAGCTTTGAATCCTCACGACCCTCACCTACTATGGAAAAAACAAAGAACCTCAAAATGAAGAGGAAGTGCATAAGTTTGCCAGAAAACAAGGGCAAGAAACTGATGGTACCTCATCGAAAGGTGGAGCTGTAACGATATGCAAGAGGTCTTCACCAGTCACTTATTACTGTCCCGCCAAGCCCAAGTAGTGGAGGAGGGCTAGCACTACTCTGGAATACTGATATGGATGTTGAGATTCTGTCAACAGAACCAAACTTCACAGATGTTAAGGTGAAATATAAGAATCATACCTTTCATATCATGTTCCTCTATGGAGAACCTACCAAAGCAAAACGTAGGGAATTATAGTCCATAGTTTTTGACTTATTGGAAGTAAGAGATGCTTCCTATCTAATAACCGGAGACTTCAATGATTTTACCTACAATGAAGAGAAGAGAGGGGGACCTCTTTGAACTAAAGATTCTTTTATGGAGTTTAGGAGCTTCATCGAAAGAATGATCTTTACGATCTACAACATTTAGGTAATCCCTTTTCCTTGAGAGGGTACCAACACTCTCATCTAGTTCACTATAGACTGGATAGATCTGCTGCCAATGGGGCATGGTTTAGCAAATTCTAAAAAGCAAGATGTGAGTACCTAAAGTTTGAAGGGTCAGACCATAGACCAATAGTCACCTATTTCTCAGAGGATAAGAGAAAGAAAAAAGGCCTATTCAGATATGATAGAAATTTAAACACAAATTTTGAAGTCAAAGAGCTGATCAAGAGAGTATGGAAGGTAGCACCTCGGTTAACCTGTGATCAAAGACTGAGCAAATGTAGAGCTGCTATCATTGAATGGAAAAGAAGACAGCGAGCTGACAGTAATGAATTATTGAGCCGAATCAAGTCATCCTTGGACATCGAGATGAAAATCTCTATACCTAATAAAATTAAAGTAAAAGAGCTCAATGCAAATCTTAAGGCATTTACTTGGAAGAAGAGAAGTTGTGGAAACAAAGAAGCAGACAAACCTGGGTGAAAGCTGGAGAATGGAAAACTAGTTATTTCCATGCAATAACTAGAGGTCGAAGAGTCACTAATAAATTTGCGGTGATAGAAGATGAAACAGGAAATGCTGTCTTCGAAGACGAAGAAATTACTGATGCTATTACTGCTTATTACTCAAGCCTCTTTACATGTGAGGAGAGAGGAGGTTCAGAAATTATAGAATAAGCTTTACCTCCAAAAATATCACATGAATTCAACCAAAAACTGATAGCCATTCCATCCGCCTCAGAGATAAAGGAGGCAGTCTCCAGTATCCATCCGTACAATGCTCTCGGACCTGACTGCTTTTTGGCAAGCTTCTTCCATGCACATTGGACATACATTAGACCTGAAATAGTGGAAGAGGTTATTAGCTTCTTCTCATCTAAAATCATGCCAAGGAAATTGAATAATACGCATGTCAGACTAATTCCAAAAGACCAAATCCTAGGAAAGTAACTAACTATATACCCGTTGCTCTATGCAATGTGGTCCATAAAACCATCTCAAAATTACTACCGAGAATATTATAGTCGATTCTAAAGTCTATCATCTCTGAAAATGAGTCTGCCTTTATAAAGGGAAGAGCCATTGCTGACACTATGCTTATTACTCATGAAACTCTACATCTCCTCAAACACTCACATGCAAAGAAAAAGTGTACTATAGTGGTTAAATCTGATATGAGTAAGGCCTTTGATCGAGTAGAGTGGTCGTTTATCAAGAATTTACTTTTAAGATTAGGATTCTACCCTACTTGGATACATTGGATCGTGCAATGTATAAGCACAATTCCGTATGATTACCTGATAAATGGAGAAGCTAGAGGAGATGTGATTCCAACCAGAGGCATTCGCCAAAGCGATTCTCTATCGCATTACATTTTTATCTTCTATAGTGAAGTCTTGTCGGCTCTATGTCATTCAGCCCAAGAACAAGAAAATCTGCCCAATATCCGAATGGCTAGAGCAAGCCCAAGTGTTAACCATCTCCTCTCTGCGGTTAACACTGTCTTCTTCTGCAGAGCAGATACAAAGAGTTGTCAAGCACTTAGAGGAATATTGCAAAAGTATGAGATAGTGTCAGGACGGACAATAAGCAGAGATAAATCAGCTATCATTTTTGCTGCAAAAATGCGACAAGGTATTAATAATAATACAAAAACTCAGCTAAGAACTCACAAAAAAGGATGAAATGGTAAGTATCTAGCTCTCCCAGAATATTTTGGCCAAAAAAAGAGGGACATATTCAGTAACATAATCGAGAAGATTCAGAAAAAAGCATCAAGCTAGGCTACTAAACACCTTTCCCCAGCTGGAAAGCTAATAACGCTCCAATCTGTGTTATTCGCAATCCCAACATAGACTATGATGTGCTTTAAACTACCTAATTCTCTATGCAAACACATTTAATCTGCTTTAACACGGTTTTGGTGGGGTGCTATTTTGGAAGAAAGAAAAGTATGCTGGTGACTTGGAAAAAACTTACAGCTCACAAAAGCAATGATGGGCTCGGATTTACGAAGATCTCAACCTTCAACAATGCTCTGCTTGGGAAAAATGCTTGGCGAATTCTTAAAAATCCACAAAGCCTAGTACCCAGAGTCTTACTGGGTAAATATGCACCTAATCAATCCCTGTTTCAAGGTTACAATGGCCCTTCAGCATCGCTCGGATGGAAAAGCATCGTGATTGGTGCAAAGTTCATCCAAAAGCACTGTGAGAAAATCATAGGAGACGGTAAAGAGACCTTAGTATGGGGAGATGATAGGCTATTATCGGGCTTCTTAAAGCACCCTTATGGTCCAACTCCCGAGCACCTTGATTCCCTTAAAGTCGCAGATCTTTATACTGTTGATTCATTAAACTAGGATGAAATCAAAATTGACGAGTTGTTACCACATCTAAAGCACGAAATTATAGCCATCAAACCGAGTAAAGTAGAAGCTCGAGATACCTTTATCTGGATGCATTCCTTGTTAGGTGGATACACAACAAAATCTGGTTGTTATGGTGATTTAGATTTTCAGTCAAAAGAAGAAGAATCACGAGAGAAACATCATCAGTTTAACTGGAACAAAGAGATCTGGAATCAAACTTTACCACCAAAGCTCAAGATATTTCTGTGGAGATGTAGAAGAAAATCACTACCAATTGGCAAAACCTTAGCAGCTAGAAAGAACCCTGAAAGATCATGTTGTATTAGATGTGGCGAGTTCGAAACCATGGAACATACACTATTCCATTGTAACTATGTTTTCTTAGTTTGGGAAATACCAGTCATGGCTCATTTCAACACTGAAACTATCACATTCTTCAAAGAAGCTCTGCACCAAGGTAACATGACTAAAAATATACTACATGTAGATCTCAGTCATGGATTTTAATTCTCGTAGATCTACTGAGAAATATGGAAGGTAAAGAATAAGTTAATCTTTGAGAAAATCTACCTCGATGAAAATGAATCAATATGCAAAGGAATCAGAGAAACTAAAGAATGGCATCACGCCCAAGCTCAAGAAGTACATGATAATCAAGCTATTAATAATAGTTCGACACCTCTACATCAAGAAACTTCAAACTTTTTACAGATAGATCTTGGCACAAGGAATCAAAACTCGTGGGATTTGGATGAAACTACAAAGACCTATTGGAAGCTTGATAGAGGTTGAAGGAAAATTAGGTGTTTTCATAAATTCATTGTTGATTGCAGAAGGTGTAGCATGCTCACTAGAATCACAGCTGCTCGGGAGGTCGAAATCAAGAAACTATCCGTGTATTTTGATTTTCTCCAGATAATCTAAGCGGTAAAGAATGGATCTCAGGTCATAGAGATCTATGGTTTAATGCAAAATATCTATCTACTCTATAGAGAATTCATTTCGATTGTTATTCACTTTATTAAACGTCATCTTAATGTAGTAGCTGATAAAGCAGCAAAATTGGATGTAATTATGGCCCAAAACTCTAGCATGGTAGTCCATATTTATAGTATTAACTGAATTTGCTTTCAAAAAAAAAATGTGATTTAAATATTTACCATATTATATATATATATATATATAGGAGTAAATGAATCTGTTTGAATCTTAATAAGTTTTATCCAAAAAGTTTTTAAAATCGACATTCCTTAGAAGTACACTAAATAACCATAAAATGCAAATCAGTCACATAAAATCACAAATAATACGTAGCATATATAAAATAAAAAATAAAAACTTCTTCTGGTTAAAAGAGGATAGGCAAAAACCGGAAAAAAAAAAAAGGAATTCGATTTTGAACCGGTTAAGGGACATAAAAGAGGGACCCACAAAAGAAGTTGATGATTGTGGTGGGCGCAGAAGAGGCATGCAAATGTAGGCATCACTTATGACAGCTGAATTTAGAAAATGATTCTTATTACATAATCTTTGTCTCTTCTTTTCTTTTTTCTTTTTTTTTTTCTCTTAATTTTTTCCCATTTTCTTTCAAAAATTCTCACTTCTTGTCTTTTCTTTTGTTGTTTATTTTTAAATAATTTTACGTATGAAATTCAAATTTGAGCAGATTCTTTCTCATTTTGGGGATTTGTGGTACAAATCATGACCATTTCTCTTTTTACACCTAAAGAGTAAGTTATCAATGAGCCGCTTTTCCAATGTTACCTGTCTTCATTTATTGCGGGAGATATATAGTTACATATCCATGTGAATGCTCTATTTCCTTACTTTTACATCTTCAAGATTAATTCAAAATATATTCAAAATAGTAGTGAATTTTTATTTTGTTTATTTATTTATATTATATTATATATATAATAAAATGTATAGCGTTAAAAGATCAATATATTTTATGATAATATAAAAAAATAATTTTTTATCTCTTCATAAGATTTGATAATATTTTTTAAGTGGTTATTATTATCTTTATTTACATAATACTATTAGTTTGTTTCAACAATTAAATGATAAAAACCTATGATATAAAAAAAACAAAAGCTAAACATAAATTTTTTTGATAAAGTATATTTTTTATATAATGAAATGATAGCGTTAACTGATTTGTATCTTTTATAATAATAAAAGCAATTGATATTCTTATTATCTTTATCTACATAATATAATTAATTTTTTTAAACTTTAATATATAGTATGAATACCCGTGTGGTATAAGAGATAAAATTATTATTTTTTGTATATATATATATATATATGAATGATTAATAAATCGAATCTTAGTTTCTATTTTTGTATGTAAGTTAGTAATAAGGATATACATATATATCTAAGTTAGTAATAAGCATATACATATATCTGTATTTTTTTCATATGTTTGTTTATTTATAATCAATAATTATCTACTATGAATTATCAAGAAAAATATATCTATATTGTTTTTATGTTTATATCTTAATATTAGAAATATGGAGAATTGCAAAAATGCCTCTCAAAGGAATATATTTTCATCATTACCCTTATTTTTTTGACATTTTCAAAAATGCCCCTCATTATAGAAAATGACTAAAATACCCTCAGATTATTATTTTTTATATTTTTTCAAATTTTTTTCCCGCCAAATTTTTTTTCCTGCTATGAAATCTTTTTCCCGTCAAATTTTTTCTTTTTATAAATCTTTATAAGAGAGCTTATACAATTTATAAGGTTTTATAAGAGAGCTTATCAAATTTCTTATAAAAGAGTATATCAAATTTATAAGGCATTATAAGAAAAATTATCAAATTTATAAGGATTTATAAGAGATCTTATAAAATTTATAAGGTTTTATTCCAAATATTTTTATAAATAATATATTTATAAGTTAATTTATAAACCCTTATAAATAGTAAATTCATAATTTATCTTATAAACACTTATAAAAATCAATTTATAAGTTGTTGTATAAAACTTGAGAGAACCCAAGTGTTCGAGCAGGATTTAGCACAATTGTTCTAAATCAAGCTCTGATTAAATTAGAGGGGAGATGGACAAGGTTTCTGATCAAATTAGGAGAGAAGAGAACAAATTTCTTGAGCTAGAGATGATCGGGTTAGATTCTTATTGATTGAAATCAAAGTGGCCAAAAGAAGATCTTTTTTTCAACGACTTCCATCTCTATTTATAGAATATAGAGGCGGTTACAACTCTTTGAAAATAGGAAATATTACATTTTTCGGATTTGTGAATATCTAAAAAGATTCTTGCGAGATATTAGGAAGTTTTCCTTACCCAAAATAAGAAAACTTCATTTCTCTTTAGTGAGGAGTTGTGCGATTTTCTTCTTGTTCTGTTGATCTGCTGAGGAGGATTCTTTCTGAGTTAACAATCTCACCGAGATGACTCCTTGTCGAGTCTATAACTTAAAGTTTTTTTGGGTACTGATTGTTTTCGTGGACCGAAGTAGGATTTTGAATCCACCTCCAACAATTGTCCCCCCAAACTCAAAAAATTATGTTGAGTTTTCGAGTTGGCAAGTTACCTGCTTCTGAAATCTTCGGCCTATGTGTCATGCATCGATTGGGCCATTATGGCGGTTTAACAAGCTATCAGCAGGTCATTATTACACGATAATTGGGTTTCCGGTAAATTTTTATAAATACTTTAATTTTTACCTCCAATCTTTATTTCTATTCACGACAACTGATTTTTACTGCTTTTCTGGCTTTCTCCTTTTAGTTGCACTGTTCGACTTTGTTCCTTCTTTTTCTTTTCTGATAATGGGTCTTGACGATTTTTAGTTTCCGAATATTACAGACGGAATTAATGTTGTCCTTGATGTAGAGAGGCCTCACCAACGTGAAGGATTAAACCGACCTGGTAGTGCTCTCACGCCCATCCCTGTTGAGACTAGAGATATTCCTTTGGTCTCGTCAAGGTCTAGTGAGAGTCGTGGTAACTCACACCCTTCAGAGAGGTGTAGGACTGATGATCTTCGAATATATTCACCTGTTGTGACGCCCGAGGCAAGGAGGGAGAGGAGGAGAACCCATGGCGACTTCCTGTTCTCCAATAATCACACGGAAGTGGCATCGATATCGTTTTCCCGTGTCAAATACGTGAATATGATGTGATACATTAGATTTTCTCTATAGCTTCTTTCCCCTCTAGATCAAATGGAGAAGATGGAAGAGTACAAGGAGACTATTTACCTCCTTTTTAAGGTGTGTCCTTAGCCGTATTTGACTTGAGATTTTAGTCTTTTAGTCGCCTTTTGGTTTTTGACGATTAGGTATTACCTCCTCTTTTTTTTGTGCTTAGCTCATCCCCCATTTGAACGGCATTCTACTAGATCAGGAGAGGATTCGGGCTCGTCCCAATGAAAGCACCTGTAGAACTGCTCAACTTGCTAGTCGAGCAGGGCAAACTCACTTGGAGGTGGTGGAGGCCATGTCTAGGCTGACTGCAGTCGAAGAGGAGCTTGCTTGTGTGAAGGCCGAGTTGAAGCATGAGTAGGAGAATGTGCTTAGGCTGGCTGAGCAGAACGCGACTTTAACTGAGTCTTTAAACTGCGTTGATTTGGACTGGAGTACTGCCTTCAAAGCTGCTGAGAAGGCAAACCACTCGTCGATGAAACTTTGTGACGAGCTGGATTCGTTGAAGGAGAATTTTGATCTTCGCCTTCGAGACATTGTGAATGCTGAGAAGCTAAAGTTCTATCAAGACCTTCGTGACCAACTCTCTAGTCGTTTTGAAAGAATCACCTCTCACTTCAACAATGTGGATGTCAACTTGGCTGCTCGTCTCTCATTTGCCCAGCACACTAGTTCGAGTAATGTTCTTTGGTTGCTGTCAAATCGGGGTCTTACTATTCCTTTGGTGGTCAACGCTATGTGGACACCGTGTTGAACAAATTCAAGCAAATTGTCAACAGTGAGACTTTGACGGTGCTTCATCCTGAAGACCTGATTGTACTGGTTTTTGAGGTTGGTGAACCCTCGTGTGCTGCTAGTGAGACTTGATTCACATAAGCACGTGGACTTTTCTTTTACCAGTCCTCGGTGGTTTCCTTAATTTGACCATTAGAACTAATTGTAATAGTTGAGGCTTATTTTGTAAAAACTTTTTTCCTGTTCAAAAGATATGAAATGAACTTGGTTATTCGCCTTTATTCTGATACTTCGATTGTGTTAACTTTTGTTGTTAAAAGAAATGGAAAATTTTTATGCATAAGTTTAAAACTCAAACATAAAGCAATAGAGTTCCAAAAACTTTTATATTGTGAGAGCAAGAACTTAGATATGGGGATGTTTGGGTATAAACCCTCTCTTTCAATTTTAACAAGAGTCAAGCTTGTAAGCCTCTGTTTTTTTTGTAAAACAAAGATTTTAAAACTTGGCCTCTCGAGGATGTTTGAGAGTCAATTCTCAAAACTGCTTTTCAAAATTCGGATCTTAAGAACAAGAGTTTAGAATTAGACTTTGCCATTTCCTGTACAAACCTGGGGTTTGTCTTTTCAAGAGTCAGTCTTGGCTTTCTGAACGAAACTATATTTCACCTCTAGTGAGAGTTCAATCACGTTATTTCTGTACAAAACTAGATTTTATCTTGGTGAGAACTTAATCTCGTCATAGTACGAGAAATTGATCTTGATAAAAGGGGTGAGAATTAGATTCTCGTCTTAATGAGAACTTGATCTTAACATGATTGCAAGAAATTGATTTTGGTATTACTGCGAGATTTTGGTCTCGGCATAATATGTACAAGGTCATAAGATTTGATTTTTAGATGTGCGAGATTTTAAGACTCGGATTAGGTATGAGAAATTGGTTTTGTAAAAGGTTTTGCAAAGTTTACTCTACAAGATTTTAAGACTCACCTTTTAAGTGTGCGAAATTTTAAGACTCGGCTTAGGTATGAGAATCTCGTTACGTAAAAAGTTTTGCAAAATTTACTCGACAAGATTTTAAGACTCGGCTTTTATATAACATTCTTCCAAATAAACTTAACTAAGTCTTTATCCTTTATGGAGAATATGCTTGAGCTTCGACCCATTTAGAGAAGTAGTCGGTCATAATGAGCATGAATATATTTTTCCATGATGACGGTAGAAGCCGTACTATGTCTATTGCCCAGAGCATGAACATGTAAGGTCTCACTGGCTTGATGAAGGTCGACCATCTTCATACTGGGATCTTCGCTCGAGTCTGTGAATGTCGAGATGATAGTAAAGTCACCTTTTGGTAATTGAATACTTGGCTGGTCAATACTTTCTACTAGGATGACTCGTCATTGAATGGGATCAGTCGTTGAAGCCAAGGCCGCCAATGCGTCGACTGAAGTGTCTTCTGTCCAGGAAATCTTAGTGATCTTGATTCTCAAGTCTTTTTGATAATACCTTTACAACTTTCAAGTATGCTTCCATCAGTTCATTCTTCGTGTCGTAGCCTCCATTGACTTGATTGACGACTAACTAAGAATCACAGTAGCATTCGACTTGGAAAACTCCAAACCTCTTTTACAAGTCAAATTCCGCTAATCAGTGCCTCGTATTCGTTCTGTTGTTTGAGGCTGGGAAAGCCAATCAGAATGATTGCTCCAGTATTTTGTGTGTTGGGGTTTATAATTGAATTCCGACTTCGGATCCATGTTGTGAGGATGATCCATCATCAAAAAGTTTCCAAACTTGAGGAGACATGTCTGCTTCTAATGGCTCCAATTCAGGGGATAGTTCTATTAGAAAATCTGCCAGAACTTATGACTTGGCACTGTTCCATCCTTTGAATTTGACTTCATACTCGCTGAGTTCTATGACCCATTTAGTTAACCTTCCTGGCTGATTTGGACTGTGTATGATCGTTCGCAGCGGGTGATTAGTGAGTACGATAACTGTGTGGGACTGAGAATATGGTTGTAACGTTCTCACTAAGGTTACGATTGCCAAAGCGAGTTTCTCTGTCGTTGGGTATCGAGATTCGACTATGTCGAGGGATTTGCTTGTATAGAAAATCGGATTCTAAATTCCTCTATCTTCTTGTATGAGTACACTGCTTACAGTAGATGACGACACCGCTATGTACAAGTAAAATGGTTCACCATCTTCAAGTTTTGACAGAATCGGTGGAATTGATAAATATTCTTTTAACTCGAAAAAGGCGCTTTCACACTTGCTATCCCATTTGAAGCTTTTATTTCCTCGTATGAGTTGACAAAAGGGGAGAAAATTTGTCATATTAGTCTTTGGACTTCTCTTTTATTTTTTGGCGGGTTTTTTCTGGACTGCCTTCACTTGCTTTGAATTTGCTTCAATCCTCCCGAAGTTACTCTAAAGGTGCATTTAGCCTGATTGAGTTTCATCTGGAATACATTCAGTGTTTTGAATCAAAGAGTTTGGTGATTGATGTGATCTTCAGCTTACGGAGATTTAAATTGCATGTCGTCTATGTAGACATCCATTGTTTGGTCGAGTTACTCGGCGAACATTTTGTTGACGAGTCATTGATAAGTAGCTTCTTCATTCTTGAGACCAAAGGGAATGATTTTGTAGCAATACGTTCCTCATTCGGTTATGAACAAAGTTTTCTCCATATCATCAGGGTGCATTCTGATCTGATTGTATCCCCAGAATGCATCCATGAACAAGAGCAGTTCATTCCCTGTTGTTGCCTCTATGATTTGATCGATGTTTGGTAAAGGAAAGCTATCCTTCTAACACGCTTTATTCAAGTCGGTGAAGTCTACACATACTCGCCACTTGCCATTTTTCTTTGGTACTAAGACCAGGTTGGCTAACCATTCATATCATTGTACTTCGATAATAGATCCTGCATCTAAAAGCTTTTTGACCTCTTCGATCATAGCTTTTATCCTTTCAGGCCCTAACTTTTGCATATTCTATTTAATTGGCTTGTAAATTGGATCGACATTCAATATGTGATTTGCTATTCTCTGATCGATTCCGGGCATATCCTTCACTGTCCATGCGTATCTTGTTAGATTTTGTTTGAGAAGTTTGATCAACCTTTCTCGAATCAGCTTGTTCAAGTTGACTCCGATGCTGATGGTCTTTGTCGAGTCGGCTAAGTTGATGTTGACAAGTTCAACATTGACTAATTTTGCTTCTTAGGAGCGGGTGACTCCAAAGTGGCTTTGCTGTTGACTGTGGTCGTGATCATGCAATATTTGTTGTGCAATTTCAACTCAGCGACAAAACATGTTCTTGATATTTTCTGATCACCTTGCAACGTGTAAGTTCCTTTATCAGTTGCAATCTTCACGCATTGATGGTAGCTTGACGGGACTGCCTTCATTCCATTGTTCGAAAGTGTTCCCAAGATCATGTTGTAAATCGGTTGTTTGTCGACTACCAACAATTTTATCCACCTTGTGATTCTGGCTGCTCGAATTGATAACTTTATAGTTCCTATCGCATGTATGGAGCTTATGTCGAATGCGGTCAAGGTTATATTGACTAGCTTGATCCTGAGATGTGGGAGTGCCATACGGTCCAAAGTCGTTATAAAGATTAAATCAACTAAACTTCTGGTATCAATAAGTATCTCAGATACATTGCAATCGGCAACTCAAAGTTTGACGACTAATGGGTCATTGTGTGGAAAGCATACTCCTTCAAGATCCTCTGGGAGGAATGATATCTCTGAGTCGACTTGCTTGAAGCTTTCTGACAGAGCCGTGTGTTTGAGGCTAACTACGGCTACTGCTTTTTGCTACTTTTTGATTGACCAGATAATGTCATCACAAGATTGGAGGCCTCACATGATGACATCTACGTTGACCCTTAGATTTTCTTGCTCGGGAATCTCATGTCCATTTTTTGTGCGCTTTGTGCCATCATTAGTAACATTGTTTTGAGTGGCCGACTTGCTGACTGTATCTCGTAAGTTGGCCTCCTTTCATTTCTGCAATTGAAACTGTTGGGTTTTCTTGTCGGAGACACTTAACTCGCCTCAGCTAAAATTTTTGGCGAGCAGCTCTTGAAACTGTTTATACTTTGAGGTCGAATGATCGACCCGATCGTGAAAGGTGTAGTACTTGTCTCGGTTGTAAGTGTTATTCTATGGTTTCTTGCTAGCCGTACCGTGTGTCTCGCCGACTTGAAATGTTGTAGCTGTGTTTGCTCTTCCCTGATTTCTATGCTGGCGCAGTTCCTGGTATTCTTCATTTGGTTCTTTTAGTCCAGACTCGTATTGAACCTTTTGAGTTTTTGCAAGAATTCTTTTTGTCGATGTATTCAGCATGCCTCGCTGCTCTACATAAGGCATCTGATACTATGGTTGGTTGGTTCACAAAGAGGTCTTGCAGCAAGGTCTCATCACTGACCATTCCAGTTCCCAGTGCTTCAATAGCCATATCATCACTAACTTTAGCTTTGGTCATTATTCTCCGGAAACGCCCGAGGTACAACTTTAAAGTCTCGTCGACTCCTTGCTTCAAGGATCACAGCTTGGACATGGAAGTGTATTGATTAACATATATTGCATACTATTTCATGAACAGCTTGGCTAGTTGATTAAAGCCTTCAATTGACCCCGTTGGCAGCTTTGTAAACCAAACCAGCTAGTGCGTCTCCGGTCAAGTTTTCAGCAAAAGGTTGACAATATGCCGCATCTTCTTGATCCGGATGGTAATTCGTACCTCTCATCATAACATTGAACGCACTCATGAACTATAATGGATCTATTGTTCTATCGTATGATGGGCAGCATAGTCTCAGTCCTCGATTTACCGGGATCCTTCTCATTCCTGTAGAGAACAAAGAGTTTTGAGCTTGGGCCACGATTCACCCAATCTCTGGCATCGAGCTGGTCGCCTGATGAAATTGTGATCTCATCTCTTCTATCATCCTATAAATAGTTGCAGTGTCCATTGCTGCAGTCGGCTGTGTCGGAACAAGCTGAGTTGGGATTTGGCTTTGTTCTGCAGTTTGGTAGAATTACAGACTTGGAGTCTGATCGAATAGATTCCTCTGTGCGCTGGCAAGTACTTTGTCGCTCTGGCGATTGTTTTGCGTGGGCTACAAGTTGTCGTGGCTAGCCCTGTCTCTTGCTTCAAGATGCTCGAATCGCTCAGCGTTCCTCTTATCTGCTGTTTCTTGCAGTGCTAGAAAGGTTTTCGTATCATCACTTCGAGTGGTGGCGGCTGTGTCGGAGGTCCTGGAAGGTCAGTAGCTTCCCGAGTTGGTTCACAATGGTTATCTTGAGTTTGAATAGAGTTTGGAGGTGATCCTCGAGCTAGGTATATCTGCTTTTGAGTTGGATCAGGGGTTGTCCTCTCTGGGGAACGGATGGTAACGTTGTTTCCCAACATTCTTGCTTTTCGGCGATCTCTTTCTTCTCTTGGGTTATGAAATCTTACAAAGTCTCCCCCACAGATGGCGCCAACTACTTGAGTAGGATTTGGCACAATGATTCTCATTAAATTAGAGGGAAGATGGGCAAGGGTCCGATAAAATTAGGATAGAAGAGAACAGATTGCTCGAGCTAGAGATGATGGGCTAGATTCTTATTGATTGAACTCAAAGTAGCCAAAAAAAATCCCTTTTTTAAGGACTTCCACCTCTATTCATAGAACATAGATACGGTTACAACTCCTTGAAAATATGAAAGATTACATTTGTTCGGATTTGTAAATATCTGGAAGTATTTTGCGAGATCTTCGGAAGTTTTTCTTATACGAAATAGAAAAATTTCCTTTTCTATTTAGTGACGAGTAGACCGACTTTCTTCTCGTTCCGTTGATCTGCCGAGGAGGATTCTTTCCAAGTTAACAATCTCGCTGAGATGACTCCTAGCCGAGTCTATAACTTAAAGGTTTTTTGGGTACTGATTGTTCTCGTAAACCAAATTAGGATCTTGGATCCACCTCCAATAAACGCCATAAACAATTTTCCTTACAGTAAAATTGACATTTACATTCTTTAATGTAGTACATGTGTTGTTTTGTGCCACAAAATCAAAGACTCACCCTAGACAGTACACATGAAACACATATAACTATTTAATTTTGTCGAAAATCAAATGATAAACGTTAAAAAACTTTAGAAAAATATATTTCTAAAAAATCTATTGAGAAAATTATTTAGCATTTTGCAAATACAATTTTTTAGTTTTAAAGTATTTTTGTCTTATGACTATCTAATGTTTTTAGTTTCACAATTTGACCTAATACATTTATAGTAAATATATGTAAAACAAAAAAAAGCTATGAATAGGAATATGAATTATTAAAGATAATAATTATAAAAATTTTGAAAATATTGTGATAATTATAAAAAAATTGATTTATATTTACTTCATCAAAAAATAAACATATGAAAATAGTATTAAATAAAAAAAAATTCTTATCTAATTTTTGGATAAGTTAAACTTCAAAGTAATTTAGATTTCTTTCAGCATATATATATATATATATATATATATTGTAAGTTTAAATATGCAAATTAAAATTAAAAACAAACTAAACTAAATCAGAATAGAAAAATAAATATTTTCTTACTAATTTTTGGAAAATTTTAAAACTTAAATGATTATTATATTTTCCCTCAAAATAAACATATTAAGTAGAAAAATGAATTAATTTTAAGTAAAATTACAAATTTGTAATAAAATTGTTATGAAGTATATAAATTACTATTTCAAGCAATAAAAATAGACTAATATAAAGTACTTATTAAGTTTTCACATCTAAATATCTTTATTTTGTAATAAATTAAACTTAATATAATATGATTTTTTATTAAAATCTAATGTTACTAAATTTCATATAAAATTAAATTTTGATATTAAAAACAAACACCTCTTTTTTATATATAAGATTTTAATGTTTTGCACACATTTTTATACAAAACTCTTCGTCAACCAAACTATCTTATTGATTTAAATGATCTATATAATCATAATTTTCATCCTATTTTTTAACGATCTAATACGGAATATATCTCTAATGAAAACAAATGTAGTATGTGAGTTTTTTTATATTCGATATGGTAAAAGAAAGAAAAAATAAGCTAAAGACTTTCTCAAGAAAGAAAAACTGTTAATTTAAATAAAGTTGTGGTGAATGAGAGTTTACAACGAGTTGATAATTAATTATGTTATCTTTATATGAAAAAATGTAGTATTAAATAGGAATAAAAATTATTAAATATTTTAAAAATTATCTTTCTTTTAGATAAACTTAAAATAGTATTATATCAAAAAACTATTTTCTTATTTAATTTTGGATAGTTTTTAAATTAAAGATATAATTAGGGGTATATTTGAAATAAAAAATTAAGTTAAAATAAATTTATAAAAAAAACAAATTAAATAATTAGGGGCACCAATTGTTGTTGAATGTAAAATGCAGAAATCTGAGTTACTTAAATATAAGTGTTTTATCTAACCACACATTTGCACCCGAACAAGAGTATAAACTAAAAGAAACCAAATCCCTTGCAGGCCATTTCAATATGATGAATGACATGGGTTCTAAGCAAAGGATTGTGCGTATGTAACTGATTTAATAACATGACTGATATATGTATGAACCATTCAGCGGTGTGCGTCTGTAATTGGTGTCCAGCTTTGGACATCCTTTGGATTCCATAAATCCTGATAAAGTTTGTTTCTTTGTTAATGGCTCATTAAAAAAATTCAGAATTTTCACAACTCTGATTTTGTACGTATTTCAAAGTAGAGATTTTTGCAACTCAGCAAATCAAAGATGTAGCTGGCTTTTGTGTTCGTGTAACTTATAACACAATAAATTTAACAAATAACACAATAAATTTTGTTGATATGATCTATAGGTGTAAGTGAGTGATTGTCGTGAAAATTATTTCTAAGATGAGTTTCTAACATATAGGGAAAGCCTAAACTTCCCTAAGATCTTAGATCTTATATCTTAGATTTTCCCAAAAAGATTATTCTTTTTAGATCTTATATAAATTTATAAGATTGTGTATAAAAACTTATAAAAGCAAAATATTGAAAATAAAGTGTATAACTTAAAATAATAAGATTTTCATAAGATTGTATAAATCAATTTTCGAAGTGTCCTTTTAAAATACTTTTGCGTTTTATAATGTCTTGTATAAGTATTTTTTAGATTTTTTGTAGATCTATAAGTTTGTTTATAAAATCGTATAGAACATTATAAAATCAAAATATTGAAAAGAATGTGTATAACATAAAACTGTAAAGCTTTTATACGATTTCATAAATCAACTTTTAGATCAAACTTTTAAAATACTTATATGTTTTACTTAGTTTTATAATGTCATGTTCAAGTTAAATTTTATATAGATTTATAAGTTTGTTTATAAAACCTTATAAAATCAAACGATAGAAATTATAACTTAACATTATATGATTTTATAAACTAACTTTGAAGTCAAATTTTCAAAATGTTTTTGTGTTGTACTTAGCTTTATAATATCTTGTATAAGTTTATTTGCTATATAATTACTCGATCTGTAATTTACGCAATCTATTAAGTGATTTTTATTTAGACTCATTTGTTTTTTTTTTCGAGTTTAAGAGATCTTCATCTTTGTGTTCTTCTCCAAAAAAAAATTGGATCTTTATAACTGACTAATAAAATCTAATAATTTTTTTTGGCTCTTTAGGTTTATTTTGTCTCCATGTTATATTTCTTTAGAAGGTTTTATAAGTGCCCTTACAAAAACTATGTAAAACATTTTTTATACATTTCTATAAGCTTTTATAAGTACATTTATAAAAAGATACAGATATAAGTATCTCATTTGATTTTTTATAACTTGATTTACAAAATCTTATAAATTATTTTCTAAAATCTTAGAAAAGTTTGTTTCATCTCTATGTCATATTTCTTTATACGGTTTAATACGGCTCTTTAGGTTTGTTTCATCTCCATGTTATATTTCTTTATAAGGTTTTATAAGTACCCTTACAAAAACTACGTAAAACATTTGTTTATACGTTTTTATAAGCTTTTGCAAGTACACTTATAAAAAATACATATATAAATATTTCATAAAATTTTTTTGGTTCTTTATAACTTGACTTATAAAACCTTTGTCTCCATGTTATATTTCATAAACAGTTTTATAAGTACACTTATAAAACTAAATAAGACATTTGTTTATATCTTTTTGTAAGTTTTTATAAGTACACTTATAAAAACACAGATATAAGTACCTCATAAGAGTTCTTTGGTTCTTTATAACTTGACTTATAAAACTTTATAAATTATTTTCATAAATCTTTTAAATTTTAGTTTCGTCTCCATGTTATATTTCTTTATACGGTTTTATAAGTACACTTATAAAAACTAAGTGAATGTTTGTTTATACGTTTTTATAAGATATTGTAAGTACACCTATAAAAATACAGATATAAGTACCTCATAAGAATTATTTGGTTCTTTATAACTTGACTTATAAAACCTTATAAATTGTTTTCTAAAATCTTTTAAATGTTTGTTTTGTCTCCATGTTATATTTCTTTATACGCTTTTATAAGCTTGTTTATAAACTCTAATAAAATCAAAATATTGATAATATTTTGTATAACTTAAAGT
Organism: Lepidium aucheri; assembly: GCA_900406435.1. Taxonomy (NCBI): domain Eukaryota; kingdom Viridiplantae; phylum Streptophyta; class Magnoliopsida; order Brassicales; family Brassicaceae; genus Lepidium; species Lepidium aucheri. The sequence continues at coordinate 19,577 of OVBA01002049.1, forward strand.
TATAAGATTTTTATAAGATGTATAAACCAACTTTTAAATCATTATTTTGTGTTATATTTAGTTTTATAAGTTTTTTCAAAAATTTGCATATTTTTATAAGTTTGTTTATAAAGCCGTATAAAATCAAAATATCAAAATAATGTATATAACATAAAGTGATGAGGATTTTATAAGATTTATAACCAACTTTTAAATCCTTCTATTTTTTACTAAGTTTTATAAGTGTTTTTAAAATTGTATATAGTTTTATAGGTTTGTTTATAAAACCTTATAAAATCAAAATATTGAAAATAATGTGTATAACTAAAATTTATAAGGTTTTTGTAAGATTTATAAACCAACTTTTAAATCCTTCTTTTTGTTTTACTTTATAATGTTTTATAATTAGTGTTTTCAAAATTTTATATAGTTTTATAAGTTTGTTTATAAAACCTTATAAAATCAAGTAAAACCTATAAAATCTAAATATTAAAAATAAAGTGTATAACTTAAAGTTATAAAAATTTTTATAAGATTTATAAACCAACTTTTAAATATGTCTTTTGTGTGTTTACTTAGTTTTATAAGGGTTTTTAAAATTTTATATAGTTTTATAAGTTTGGTTATAAAACTTTATAAAATCAAAATATGAAAATAATGTGTATCACTTAAAGTTATAAGGTTTTTATAAGATTTATTAACCAACCTATAAATTTTTTTTGTGTGTTTTACTTAGTTTTATGATATTTTATAAGGGGGAAATTGTTATTTAAATCCCAAACTTTCAAATTTCAGTCATTTTAGGCACCAACTATCTGGTTCTCCAAATAAAATATCAAGTTTTCGTTGACTTTCATTTTCGACCCAATCATTTAGTTGACTCGGCCAAATTAAGTCCGATGTTAAATTGTTAAACTGAACAATAAAACAGAGTTAATCATCGTTAATTGGAACGTTAAATGAAATATAACTAAAACGGCAGCGCTTAGAAAAAACAAAAAGCCCCAATTCATTCATCTTTCCTTCACGATTTTGACTGTAAAAACCCTAGAATTGAGAAATTGAAATCTGCGATTGAGATGAAAAGACGACCCAAACTCGTTGCTCGTAGGAAACATGTTCGCGAAGAGAAGGATGAAGGAGTTTAGATGAACTCTCTATCGCGAAGAGAGGGATGTGAAAGACAACCCATCGGTGGAGCTAGCCTCACCGTAGAAGGTGGCTGTGAACAACGACCCACCGCTAGACTCGCCGTGGAATCAGGAGTCACTACAGAAGCTGGAGCTGCCATTGAATCTTTTGTCGCCGGTGAGACTGAACAATCTAGAGGTCGAGAAAGATGCAGAGAAGATGAAACTAGAGCTCGAGAAAGATGCATAGAAAATAAACAAGATGCATATGGAGACAAAGAAGACAAACCAGAAGCTATAACTGATGATGATTGTGATGTTAATGGTGATGATGACTGTAATGTAGTGGATGAAGAATGTTGTGAAAGTATTGAAGAAGATTTGCCTAAAGATATCTTGAATGAAGCTAAGGTTGAAGATAGTGATGCTGGCAGTGGTGACCATATTTGGGATGATGAGAAGCTTCCCGATCCTTCAACATATTCAGACGAAGATGACAACAAAGATAGAGCAGAAAGTCAGGTTCAATTGATGAAAATCCGCAGGAGCTGCTAGTGTTGGCAAAGACTTTCAATTCATCGAAGGATTTTAAGCTAGCTGTGCTTAGGTATTCTCTTAAAACCGGTTATAATATTCAGTGGTATAGGTCACATGAAACTAAGATTAGTGAAAAGTGTGTTGATGGTAAGTGTCAATGGAGAGTATATTGTGGATATGAAAAGAGAATTCAGAAGATGATGATAAAGGTTTATATAAATGAGCACATTTGCACCAAAACGGGTTCTTCCAAGATGCTGAAAATATCAACAATTGCTTACTTGTTTAAGGAAAGGCTGAGAGTGAATCCAAAGATGACAAAGCAGGAGATGGCTGCTGAGATATTGAGAGAGTATAAGTTAGAAGTGTCTGATGAACAATGTGGTAAAGCGAAGACCATAGTGATGAGAGAAAAACGTTAGTCATAAGAAACACTTCGCACAAATATGGGATTATCATGCAGAAGTACTTCAGACTAACAAAGGCACGACATTTGATATTGAGACGATCCCGAGACCAACTATTGGCAGTAAAAGCAGGTTTTATCGATTATATGTTTGCTTTAAGTCTCAGAAAACTTCTTGGAAAGATACATGTTGTCCAATCATAGGGTTAGATGGAGCGTTTTTGAAATGGGATATAAAAGGACAGCTACTAGCTGCAGTAGGAAGAGATGGGGATAACAGGATAGTTCCAATTGCATGGGCCGTAGTTGAGATCAAAAATGAAACAAACTGGGACTAGTTTTTAAGACATTTGGCTGCAGATCTTGCTCTTGAAGATGGTAAAAACGTGGCTGTTATCTCTGATAAACAGAAGGTTCGATCAGATAGTATGTATTATGATCAGATATAGTATGTATTATGATAAGAGCTAGCTTATATATGTGACTTTTTATTGCAGGGACTTGTGAAGGCTGTGTACAATGTTCTTCCAGTAGCAGAACATCGACAATGTGCAAAACATATATTTGAATACTGGAAGAAAGACAGCCATGACATACAATTGAAGCGCATGTTTTGGAAGATAGCGCGAAGCTACACATATGGAGAGTTTGATGACAATATGAATGAATTGAAAAGATATAATCCAAATGCCCATTCTACTCTTCAGAACACTAATCCCATGTCATGGTGTAGAGCATTTTTTAGGGAAGGTGTTAGCTGTAATGACAACCTAAACAATTTGAGTGAGTCCTTCAACCGAACAATACGTCAAGCAAGGAAAAAGCCTCTGTTGGATATGCTAGAAGACATTTGTAGGCAATGCATGGTTTGTAATGCAAAGAGGTTTATCATTGCAAACCGATTGAAGACAAGGTTTACGAAGAGAGCACATTCAGAGATAGAAAAAATGTTAGAGAGATCACGACACTGCGTTATACACATGGCAAGGAATGATGAGTATGAGGTAGAGATGTTTGGTGATAGTTATTCGGTGGATATAAATCAACGGACATGTGGCTGCAAAAAATGTCAGGTTGTTGGTATTCCATGTGAGCATGCTACAAGGGTTTTAATTAGCAAGAAGGAAAAGGTAGACAGCTTCGTTAGTGAGTACTACTCAACGGAAATGTAGCGTCGAACTTATTTGGATGGTATTAAGCATGTCCAAGGCATGAAACTATGGCCTAAATTGAGGAAGTTGCCTGTATTACCACCACCTTGGAGAAGAGAAAACCCGGGAAGACCAAGTAATTATGCAAGGAAAAGAGGTATAAATGAATTAGCTTCTTCATCGAACAAGAATAAACTGTCACGGAAGCTGAGAGTAATGACATGTTCAAATTGTAGAGAAGAAGGTCATAATAAACAAACTTGCAAAAACCCAACTGTTGGAGGTGTCTTGAAAAGACGAAGAGGTCGACCACGAAAGGAACAGGTTCTGTTTTTTATTAAAATCTGGTTCTGTTTTTAATTAAGTTTGGTTATGTTTTTGATTTCACTTCTGGTTCTGTATTTGATTTGAAATTGGATCGTTTTTGACTTAACACTAGTTATGTATTTGTTTTGTAATTGGTTATGGTTTTTGATTTAAATATGGTTTTGTTTTTGATCAGGATGGAACACCGATGAATATGGAAGGAGACTCCCAGCCAGCACAATGCTCCCAGCCAGTACAAAGCTTCTACCCATCACAAAGCTCCCAGCCATCACAAAGCTCCCAGCCATCACAAAGCTCCCAACCACCACAAATCTCCCAACCATCACATCATTCTAGTTGGATAGTATGGTTTAATTGTTCAAGTTAATAATTGGTAGTATTATGCTTTAATGTTCATGGTTTAGTGTTCTCTTTTGCTTTTTTTTCATTGTGGTACATGTTCTGGATTAAGCTTTTATAAGGGTGCTCTTTGTGTCACTTTCAATGAACAGAATTAATCATCTTTTGTAATGGTGCTGTCTTGTTGCAGAATTGATCATCTTTTGTATAAAACTCTTACAGACATAGTACACAATCCTGAAAATACTAAATCCATTGATAAAGGTAGAAGAAAGCTTAAAGAACCTTACAAAGAACAACAAGAAAACAATACACTGTTGAGTTCCAATTTAGAAATCAATTATGTTCTTCTCATTTTCTCCACCAAACATTTGGTAAACAACAACAATGACTAAGACACAAAAACACACAAAGATGAATTTGGTCATCATTTTCCACTTCCAGATTTCATTTTTGCTCCATGTAACATCTTCTTTCAAACCTTCTATTATAACTTTTAACTCTTCAATCTCAAATTTCACATGACTAATGTCACTTTCAATTATCCCAACTTTTGGTAGAGTATCTTCAACTTCTTCAAATAAAGCTTCCTCAACCCACTTAAAGAAGTGATCCTATTACACAAACAAATTAGGTAGTCGTTATTTTCTCTTTTATAACTCAGAAAACACCATCAGAACATGTAAAAAACTTACTTCTTTCTTGCTTAGGCAACCGAAGAAAGGTCTTCTTGGATTATCTTGTGTCCTAGATGTTAACACTCTTACATCTTGTCCACACATACACTTTGAGGGAAATCCACGTCCTCCACCAACACCTAATTCTTGAGATTTAGAAGTCATTGGAAAAGATAAAGAAGATGTAGACAAACAGAACTGAGTTTGGAGATAATACACAAGAACTCGACTACTAGAGTAGAAATCAAAAGGAGAAATGAAGAATTGGCTGAGAGAAATCAATGAAGCTTTCTTCTTAGAAAAAAGATGAAGATGAAGCTTAAATATTCTATCTAGGGCAACTAATTAGGGAATTCTCAATACAACACCGTTTTGCTTATAATAACTTCCACTTAACGTTCCAAACTAACGACGATTAACTCTGCTTCATTGTTCTGTTTAACGATTTAACGTCGGACTTAATTTGGCCGAGTCAACGAAATGTTTGTGTCGAAAATGAAAGTCAACAAAAACTTGATGTTTTATTTGGGGAACCAAATAGTTGGTGCCTAAAATGACTGAAATTTGAAAGTTTGGGATTTAAATAACAATTTTCCCATTTTATAAGTGTTTTTAAAATCTTATATAGTTTTATAAGTTTGTTTATATATTCTCTTGCTCTCACTGATTTTATATGGTAGTATAAATTTGCAATACCAAACCAACATGCTCTTGTCTAACCAAGTGGCATTAATGTATACACTAAGATCCAATCAAAATTAATAAGTAAAAGCATGAGACTCTTAAGCAATATTATAACACCTTCACTGTCTTATCGCACATACCTTAAAAAACAAACAAAAAATGATCTATAAGAAAGAAAAGTGTTTTGCCTAAAAAGAGATTATGTTATTTTTGGTTACCAATGGCGTCAAAAACAACATCAAAATTTTCAAGCAAGTCTTCCATGTCCTCCTTTGTGTAATTAATTGCTACACTAGCTCCAGCTTCCTTGTGCTCGCTGATGCAACCACTTTTGAAGTTCCATACACTGTTTTCAATAAATTGATCTGATCAGTTGATTAGCTACAAGGAGACGATATTGCTAAAACAGTTACTTCTCGAAGAATAGATTTAATACAACGTTAGCTTCTTCTTTCTCTGCTGCAATCAGGTTTGGAGATCATATTTTTATCAATACATCATTTTGATCAGCTCAACAAAAGTTTCTTGTTGAAGTATATTTATAAATAGTATATTTATAAGTTATCTTATAAAATCTTATAGAAAATCAATTTATATGGCATTAATGTCATATAGATTTATAAACTTTTTTATAAAACGGTATGAAATATTATAAAATCAATATTGAAAATAATATTTATAACATAAAATTATAAGATTTTTATAAGATTTTATAAACCAATTTTATATACTATGACTTGTGAGTAAAGAAGTTATTCAATCATGTGGACCCAATCAAAAATAGTTGGTTTTCAAAACCAAATAAAAATACTTAAACAATTAAAGAAAATTATAAACATTCTCTAGTTTTATATGAAAATCATCTTAAATTTTTGAAAGAAGTAAGTTTAAATTCTCTTGGGTTCACTCTATTTTTAGGGTACGGTTTAGTTTCAATAAACATATTGATTAGTTTATTTATTAAAGTTTATAAGATACATTATCAAACTATATAAAACCTAACAAAAATACTTAAACAAAGAAAGTTCTCAACATTCATTAGTTTTATACAAAAATAGTATTTAGTTTATGAAAAATTAACTTTAATTTCCTTGGGTTCACTCTGTTAAGAGTGGGTAGGATTTAATTTAAACAAATAGATCGACTAGTTTGTTTATTAAGGTTATAAAATACCTTATAAATCTATATAAAACCAAACAAAAAGTCTTAAACATAGAAAATTCTCAACATTCAACAGTTTTGTATATAAAACTATCTTTAGTTTATAAAAAATAAGTTAATTACCTTAGGTTCTCTCGGTTAAGAGTGTAGACTTTAGTTTTAATAAGTAGGCCGACTAGTTTATTTATTAAGGGTTATAAGATATCTTATAAAATTGTCTAAAATTAAACAAAAATACTTAAAACAAAGAAAATTCTCAACATTCAGTAGTTTTATATGATAATTGTCCTTATAAAATCAAAATATTGATAAGAGTGTGTATAGCTTAAAATTATAAGGTTGTTATAAGGTTTTATATATAAATTTTTATACTACAGTTTTGTGTTTTGTTTATTTTTATAATTTTTTGTCTAAGTGTGTTTAGATTTATATAGTTTCATAAGTTTTTTATAAGACCTTATAAAATAAAAAATTTAAATAGTTTTAGAATTTATGACTTAAAATTACAAGGTTATCATAGGAGTTTATAAACCAACTTTTGTATCATATTTTTGTTCTTGCATAAGTTTATAAAGATTTATAAGATACCTTATAAAATTGTATAAAACCTAAAGAAAAACAACAAATCAAATTAAATATTCAACATACAGGGGTTTAATACAAAAACTATCTTTGGATTACAAAAAAATTAAGTCCAGCTTTCCCTTGGGTTCTCTAAACTAAGAATACAATAGGGTTTAGTTTTATGAGATTGGTCTCACTAGTTTGTTTATAAAGATTTATAAGATACTTATAAAATTGTATAAAAGCAAAAGAAAAATAACAAATCAAATCAAATACCTAAAGGGGTTTAATACGAAAATAATCTTTAATTTACGAAAAATTAAGTTTAACTTTCCCTTGAATTCTCTTAAGTAAAAGGAGAGTATGGTTTATTTTTATGAAATTAGTTTCACTAATTTGTTTATAAAGATTTATAAGATACCTTATAAATTGTATAAAACCAAAAGGAAAAAAATAAATTAAATCAAATACTCAATATTCAGGGGTCTAATACAAAAACTATCTTTAATTTACAAAAAATTATGTTTAACTTTCCCTTGGGTTACCTTAAGTTATATAAGATAACTTATAAATTGATTTTTTATAAGGTTTTATAAGTAACTTATAAATATACTATTTATAAGGTTTTATGAGTCATCTTATAAAATCTATTAAATGTTAAAGTATTAAGTGGGAAAATATTTTTTGCGGGAAAAAAAATTTAGGTACAAAAAAAACGGCAAGAAAAAAGTTTTTGGCAGAAATTTTTTTTGTAGAAAAAGTAAAAAAATAATTTAAGGGTATTTTAGTCATTTTTAATAATAAAGAATGTTTTCTGAAAATGTGAAAAAATAAGAGTAGTGTTGAAAATATACTTCTTTGGGGGTATTTTTACAATTGTCCCCTAACTCAAAACAAATATTTCGTTATCTAACTTTTAGATAATTTAAAAACTTAAAGATAATTCTTTCCTTTAGATAAAAAATTATTTAATAAAACAAATTTATTTCTAATAAATCTAAATTATAATGTTAATGATAGCATTTGTTAGAACCGGTTGTAGCACAGACAATACTTAGAATCAAGGTTCCTGATTAAAAGAGTGAGAGAGAATGGGTAAGGACACTTGTGAGTTGGATTGAAGCAAGAGTAGTTAAGTAAAAATGAGTAAAGATGATTGCCAACTTGATGTTCTTATTATATTCGAGTATGCTAAAAAGCGGATCCTTTTTTCAAAGAATTATGCTTCTATTTATAGTTCATAGATGCGGTTACATGTGTAGAAAATAAAGGAAGATTTACAATTGTTTTGATAAGACAGAATCTGTTAAGATTCGTGCTAGATTTGAGGGAATTTTCCATGTCGGAACAGGAAAATTTCTATTTCTTTGTTTTGCTAACGTGTCATCTGACTTCTCTAGGTTCGAAGAACCTTCCGAGACGAGACATTTGCCGAGTCGAATATATTATCCGAGTTGAAGACTTAGTGTTTGCAATCGGGTTGTTCTTTTGTATTCGACCCGTTATTTTTTTAGTGGACCAAAGTAGGATCTCAGGTCCACCTCCAACAATTGTTCCCCCCCAGACTCGGAAAATTCTAGTGCCGAATTTTTGAGTTGGAAGGTTTTCTAACTTCTAGAATCTTTGGTCCATGTGTCAGTTTGTGAGTGGGCTAGTCGAACAGTTTTCGTGGGTTTACACAAATCATCATTATCACTGCATGGCGTTGTTTTGATTACCCCTAGTTAGTCATAATTACCGCTTGGCATCATTTCTGTGTCTGGTAATTCTCTATAAATACCGTGTTTCTTCTTCATTTACTATTTACTTTTCATCTTCATAATTTGTCTCAGCGAGTTCTGACTTTGCCTCTTACTTTCTTCTGACTTTGAAATTTTTCAAATTTCTTCTGACTTTTTTCTTCAACTCCTTTTTTTAAATAAAAAATAGGTCTTGACGATTTCAAACTTCCGAATGTTGAAACTGGTGTGAACTCTGCGCTTGAGGGTTTAAATGTTTGTCCTTCTGGAGGGACTTCTATGGTTTCTAGGTCCTCAGTCACCCCATTTCGGGACATTTTAGAGGTCCCTTTTGAGTCTGGTCGCGGAGATTCGCCACCCGCAAAAAAGGAGAGAGCTAATCCACCATTGAGGATTAGTTTTCCTAGAGGAGGTGGCAGGAATGGTTTTGCGGGTTCCTCTCATGGAAGGGGTAGGGGTACCCCGACTTCCGCTTTACCCATAATCATACAAGTCCTCGCTCAATCTTGTATTTTCCGTCTGAGTGCGCTAGCTTAATGACTCAGATAAGGACCTCACTGGAGCATCTCCCTCCCCGGATAAAATGAAGAACCGTGAGGAGTACGAAGAGGCTTCTTATTCACTATTTCGGGTTTGTATTGATCTTCTAACTGTCGGTTTATATTATTAAATTGCTTCTGGTTTCTAACTGTTGCTTTTCAAATGTTTTTGTAGTTTATTGCTTGCCTAAACAGCATTATGTTGGAACAGGAAAAGTCTGTTGTCAACCCGGAAAGCAGTTCTCGGAGGAACTCCTCCACTCGAGTTGCTGGGGATTATCTTGAGGTGGTGGAACTTTGGTCTCAGCTCTGTACTGTCGAGGAAGAGCTCGTTCGTGTCAAGGACGAGTTGAAGCTAGAGAGCAAAACGTCCTCAAGGTTGTGGAACATGCGGCTCTGTCGGAGTCGCTTGAATGTGCCAACTCTGATCGGGGTGCTGCCTTCAAGTCTGCCGAGAAGGCTGGTGACGAGGTTCTGAGGTTGCGAACCGAGTTGGATTCGATGAGGAGAACTTTGATTCTCGACTCCGTCAGGCCTTGACGGTTGAGAATTCAAGGGCTCAAGGCCCTTCAAGGTTCTTAAAGATCAGCTATCTGATTATTTTGCCCAAATTGCTACTCGGTTTAAAGATCTGGATAGGAACCTTGATGCTCGTTTTTCATACGCCCAATATCTTGTGTAGACAAACGTTCTCTAATGTCTGTCCATGCGGGGAGTCAACATCCCTTTTGAGGTCACCGACTTGATGGCCGCAAAAAGGGACGAGTTTAAGGAACTCGTCAATCGGAAAAGTTTGATGCTGCTTCTTCCGAGAGACTTGGTCGTCCCTATTTTCGAGGTGGGAGAAGCTTCCAACGCTGGTCAAAGTAGACTTCCAGAGGCGCCGTGATTTATCGGGCTTTATTTTAGTCTTTTCTTTGTAACCATTGTTTGGGTTTTTTGAAAACTGTACATACTTTTTGTAACCGGTACTTTCCTTTGTAAATACTTTTCCTGTATAAATGAAACATCATTAGTTGTTATGAATTTTGGTATTCGATTATGAGTTGTATAATGAGATCATTAGTTGTTATTAAGTTTGGTATCCGATTATGAGTTGTGTAATGAGAACTTATCAAACGTTTGACTTGTTATTTTACAAATTCCAGTTCCCGAAATCCTTTTCTTGTCTTTGCACAGTTAGTCAAGTTTCTTCCCGCTTTAGAGAGTTTGATCTCGTTTTAGCTTAAGAAGAGAACTTTTTGTTATGCGAGTTTTAAATCTAAGATTTTAAGACTTAGTTTAAGTTTTTAAGAAGTTCGGACCCGAAAACTGCATTCGTAAAACTTTATCTAAGGAATTTCCAATTATCTGCACATAAATCATGTTCTGTCTTTTGTTGAGACTTCCATCTTGTAATTCTGTACAAAACTATGCTTTGTCTTTTGACGAGAACTGATCTCGTAATTCTGTACAAAACTATGTTTTGTAGTTTGTGAGAATTTAATCTCGGCCATTCTGTACAAAGCTATGTTTTGTCTTTTGATGAGAATTGATCTCGTGAATCTGTATGAAACTATATTCTGTTGTTTGTAATAATTTAATCTTGACAAATCCGTACAAATCTATGCTTTATCTTTTGATGAGTATTGATCTCGTGAATCTGTACGAAACTATGTTCTGTCGTTTGTGAGAAATTAATCTCGGTTAATCTGTACAAAGCTATGCTTTGTCTTTTCATGAGAATTAGATTCTTGCCAGTGTTATAAAGAGTTAGCCTCGTAATGCTTAAGAACTGTTTTTGGATTTGAATTAGGAGTGAGAATTAGATTCTCGTTAAAGTTTTTCAAGATTATACTCGGCGAGTTTCAGAACTCGGCTTGTAGGATAAGGAATAGGCCTTTATCAAAGATTCCCGAGATTAGACTCGGTGAAGTTTGAGATTTGGACAAGTTTTTTGAGATTGAGCTTGGTGAGATTTTACGACTCGGCTTAAAGATATATTGTATTTGATTTTGCTAGAATTTATTCCGACTTGTAACCTTAGTGACTATAGGGTGTAACCCTTTTTTTGAGTGCCGACTTGAGGGCTTATAAATTTTTTATATAGTTCTAGCTAGACCTGAAGGCTACTTACGTACCCCAAAAGGATCAAACCAAGACATAGTTCTCAGTACATAATTAAGTAAATATAGATGCGTCAAGTAACGCGTTTAATTTTCCGAGTTGGCGAGCTTTTACAAGTAGTATCGCTTCAAGTTGATGGAGTTCCAACTTTGGGAAAGCGGTGCTCCATCTATAGTGGTGATCTTGTAAACTCCTGGTTTTACGACTTCGTAGATGATGTACGGACCTTCCCAACTTGCACCGAGTTTCCCGGCATTGAGTTCGGCCATGTTCTCAAACACTTTTTACAGTACAAAATCTCCTACTGCAAAGTGTCGTCCGCGTACTTTCTTTTTGTAGTACTTTGCGGCTTGTTGTTTATAGTTTTGTACTCGAAGAAGTGCTTTGTTACGGTCTTCTTCCAAGTCGTCAATGCTATTTTCCATAGCATCTTTGTTTCCAGGAAGCCGTTCTTGGCGTAGAGTTGGCATAACTATCTTGGCTGGAGCCATTGCTTCCATTCCATGGGAGAGGGAGAATGGAGTTCGTCTAATCGAGCGTCTATGTGTAGTTTGATGTGACCACAACACACCTTCCAACTCGGAAGCCCAACTTCCCTTCTTATCAGAGAGTCGTTTCTTTAGCCCATCGAGAATCTGTTTATTCGTGACCTCACCTTGTCCGTTGCCTTGTGGGGTTTGCGGTATTGATTTGCTCACACAGATATTCCATTTGGCACAGAAGTTGGTGCATTTTGCGAAGATGAATTATGATTCGTTATCTATCACGATCTTGTAAGGTAGATCATGTCGACAGATGTATTTTTCCACATGAATTCGATCACGTCTTTGTCTTTGATTTGGGAGTAAGCCTCTGCTTTGACCTACTTCGAGAAATAGTCTTTCATGACAAGCATGAATATCTCTTGACGTGATGATGGTAATGGTCCGACTATATCCATTGCCCATCGCATAAATGGATAAGGCATGATTGCTGAGGTCAGCTCCTCGGTTGGAGTGTGAATGATGTGCCTGTGTCTCTGACATTTGTCATACTTAGCGGTATATTAAGCACAATCTTTTGCCATAGTCGGCCAATAGTAGCCAAGTGTTCTGATCTTCTGAACGAGTCTTCTTCCGCTGTTTTGGTTTCTACCCACTCCATCATGTGTCTTTTTGATGATCTCGTCAACTTCACTGCCGTGAATGCAAGTGAGTAATACTCTGTTTGAACAACTTCACTGCCGTGAAAGCGCACTAAGCTTTTAGATGACGAGCTGCCCATCTATCCTTTGGCATTTTGCCGTCTAGGATGTATGCAAGGATCTCGTCTCACAAATCCACCTTTTGTTTGCCGATCTGTTTAGCGTCTGCCATCTCGGAATCTGATTCTTCTTGAGCATCGTCTATGGCCGAGACAAGTTTGAGATCTCCTTTCGGTAAGCTTATACTCGGACAATATATACTTTCCATTGGTATTATTTATCTCTGAATGGGCTCCATAGTGGACGCGAGAGCTGCTAGAGCGTCAGCAGAGGTGTAACTCTTGGATTATTGTAACTTGTTTCGGATTAGCCTTGATTCCTCTTTGAATGACTATGTATCCGAGGCATTCTCCTGAGGTAACCCCGAAAGTGCACTTCGCCGGGTTGAGCTTCATCTGATACTCGTTCAGAGTTTGGAAACAACGAGTTAGGTGATCGACATGATCTTCTGCTTTTAATGACTTGACCAGCATGTCGTCTATGTATACTTCCATCGGTTGATCGACGAACATCTTGTTTACTAGCCGCTGATAGGTTGCTCCTGCATTCTTCAACCCAAACAACATGACTTTGTAGCAATAAGTTCCTCGCTCCGTAATGAATGAAATTTTCTCCATGTCGTGAAGATGCATCCGAATTTGGTTGTAACCGTAGAAAACGTCCATAAACGAAAAAAGTTTGTTTCCTGCGGTTGCCTCAACAAATCGGTCGATATTTGGCAATGGGAAGTTGTCCTTAGGACAAGCTTTGTTCAAATTGGTAAAGTCCATGCAGACTCGCCATTGTACATTCTTTTTCAGAACGACTACCGGGTTGGCTAGCCATTCGGGATATTGAACTTCGGTGATGGATCTGATTTCAACTAGCTTTTTGACCTCATCGATTACGGCCTTCGTTCTTTCTGGCCTGAGCTTCCTTATTTTTTGCTTAACCGGCTTGTATGTTAGATCAACATTTAGCTTATGACTTGCGATTGCCGGATTGATTCCAGACATATTATTAGCTCTTCATATGAATGTTGTCACATTCTTCTCCAATAACTGGATATAAAATTGTATAAACTTTTATACTCTTGAAATAATAGTTAAAAGTTTACATATTACAATAAAATATAAAAAATATATTCAAGACTATAAATATATCATCAAAAATTAAGATCATTATAAATGATGAAACATATCTTATCGTTCCTAATATACACATATATATATCATAAAAATAAAAGTTCTAAGTGTTTGACTACTCAATTATTATCAATTCCTAAATATTGGACAACTCAAATATTTTGAGACTAATCCAAAACAAAAAGTAAGTCAATTGAAATTAAATGTCTCCTCTAACTTGAACTTGTCTTTTCATATATAATCTGCAAATAAAATAATATAAAACAAATTCAAAATAAAAAGTAAGAATATACTATATGTAATTTTTCTGTAAAACCTAATATCATACAAAAATCAAAAGAAAAATTACTGTTTTAGCATAAGCAATTATATTTTGGTAATTTATATTAGTTATGTGTATAATTTTAGTTTCATACAGTAGATTTTGTGTATTTAAAAATGACATAATGTTTATTTCATTTTTTTTGAACGGCTACATTTATATGTTAAGCTATAAAATATTTTTTTCGTATTTAATATAGCATGAAACAATTTATAATATACATAAAATAATAACTAATAATTTATATACAAATTTCTTATTTTTATATCCTGACATAATAATATAATATATAATTATAAAAAACATATATGCTAAAACAAAGGATATATTATATAGATTTAATTGATAATATATAATAAGGATAAGAACTATGTAACTTCATATTTAATATATCGAAAAAGTTAATGAGATGAAATTGAAAAGAAATAAAACATTAAGGGGGTGTATTCAAACATTGATTTTGAGTGATTTGAGTTTAAGTGGCAAATCATTTGTGATTCAAACAAAATTTCTAAAATCATCTAAAATCAAGTGTTATTGAACTAGTAATTTTAAAAAACAAAATCATATTCACTGTTATTGGAAAAAATTAAAGATGCAATTTTATGTGATTCTCTATGATTCTAGAGTTATTTAGAGGATTTCTCTAGTTAAAAGCACAGGAATACAAATCTCATGGTTTTAGGTGGAGATTTATCACAAATCATAAGAACTTCCATAAACTCATCTAAAGTCATATGAAATTTCATAAAATCTAAATCATTCACAATCATTTAAAATCCATGGTTCAATACACCCATATAAGCAAGTGGCATTTAGTCCAGTGGCTGGTGGTAAATCCACTAAAAGGCAGGCGCACATGCATCCAGGGATCGAGTCCCACCGCCTACGAAATTTATGTAGCAATTTGGCTAATAGGCCAGCCATTGTGGCCCAATATATATATATTTCCGTTGAGAAAAAAATACACCCATATAAATGTTACTAACATTAAATGTTCAAATGTATATACTCAAAATATATTATTTAAAAATATATATATATAAGATTAATAAATGAAAAATAATTTTTAGATACAAGTTTAAATGCCTAAATGAACACATGACTCATGTTTACCTAAATGAACACATGTCTACAAATCTAAATAAACATGAATCTAAGAACTTAAATAAATACGAGTTCAATATACTAAATTAATGTGGATAAAAAATTTAAATAAATATAGATCTAAAAACATAAATGAATATGAGTTTAAGAACCTATATGACACAAGTAAAAAAGAGTGTATATGCAAAATTATAATGCATCAAAACTTAAATCAAGAGAGTTAAAAAAAATATTTTGTATATAACACCGAGCATCATTATAAATTCAGTTTTAGTATATTAAGTATAATAAAATTAATGAATTTACATATACAAATTAAACCATGAAATAAATAAAAAATATCACATACAAATATTATTGATAAATAAAAATAATTAGAAGTGCATATTAACTTTTCACAAAAAATATATCCTGTGAAGCACCTGGCATCATCTTATTATATAAAGAAAGGTTTCTCAAAGTTAATAATTAACATGATTCTTCCACGTGTCAGATCTAATGATCCAAAATTATCCTGGATTTATTTATTTTTTCGATACTAGATAAAAAAATTTAAAATAGATTTCTTCAATACTTAGCTTATCCAAATCTAAAAAGACTTCCTAACCTGAAAAAAATCTTAATCAAAAATAAAATCGGGAATATTAGTTGTTAAAAAAATAATTTTCATTACTAATCTTATTATATAGAGAAAATCTTATTATGTAAAGAAGGGTTTCTCAAAGTTAGTAATTAACATGATTCTTCCATATGTCAGATCTAATGATCCAGAATTCTCCTGAATTTATTTATTTTTTTGGAACTAGATAAAAAAATTTAAAATTGATTTCTTCAATATTTAGCTTATCCATCTTATTATATAAAGAAGGGTTTCTCAAAGTTAGTAATTAACATGATTCTTCCATGTGACAGATCTAATGATCCAAAATTCTCCTGGATTTATTTATTTTTTTGGAACTAGATAAAAAAATTTCAAATAGATTTCTTCAATATTTAGCTTATCCAAATCTAAAAAGACTTCCTAATCTAAAAAAATCTTAATCAAAAATAAAATCGGGAATATTAATTGTTAAAAAATTAATTTTAACAAAAAATAATTTCATTACTAATCTTATTATATTAAGAGAAAATAAATATAAAAAATTTATTTATAAAACGAATTATATATATATATATATTATATTTTGAATTATATTTATCTATAATGAAATCTGAATCAAATAATTCTTAAAGTATTAATTCTGACAAGAAGTAATTTCTATTAGTAATATTATTATATAAAAAAATATTATATTAAAAATTATCTATAAAAACGAAAATTTTATATATATGTGTGTATGATATTTTGAATAATATATACTTATAAAATAATCATAATCTAATAAGATATATATATATATATATCTTATCATAATCCTAACAGAAGATAATTATTTAAATACACCCAAATATTTTTTGTATACATAATTCTAATCTTATTATATAAAGAAATTTTTTTCAAAGTTAGTAATTAACATGATTCTTCCACGTGTCAGATCTAATGATCCAAAATTCTCCTAGATTTATTTATTTATTAGAAACTAGAGAAAAAAAATTTAAAATAGATTTCTTCAATATTTAGCTTATCCAAATCTAAAAATACTTCCTAACCTAAAAAAAAATCTTGTAAAAAATGAAATTGGGAATATTAATTGTTAAAAAATTAATTTTAACAAAAAATAATTTTCATTACTAATCTTATTATATAAAGAAAAAATAAATATAAAAAATTTATTTATAAAAACGAAATATATATATATTTTTTTATTTTGAATCATATGTATCTATAAAGAAATCTTAATCTAATAATTCTTGAAGTATTAATTCTAACAAAAAGTAATTTCCATTACTGATATTATTATATATAAAAAATTATTATATTAAAAGTTATCTATAAAAAAGAGAATTATATATGTGATATTTTGAGTAATATATATTTATAAAATAATCATAATCTAATAAGATATATATATCTCTTCTCATAATCCTAAAATAAGATATTTATTTAAATACTCTCAAATATTTTTTGTATACATAATCCTAATATAAAAGGGAATTATGAATATTAGTTGTTCTATATACATAAAACATAGACAATTTTTCAATACCTTCCAACTTTTCAAAAAATTTTCAATTTAATTTATTTGTTTTTGTTTACAGCTATAGCAATCAAGGCAATCAAACAAAAAAGGTAAAAAATTTAAATTTAATACAATATTATTTTATTTTACTATTATTAGCTTAAAATCTTATCATATTATATAAAATAGGGTTTCAGAAGTTAGTAATAAACAAATCTTATTATATAAAGAAGGGTTTCTCAAAGTTAGTAATTAACATGATTCTTCCACGTGTCAGATCTAATGATCCAAAATTCTCCTAGATTTATTTATGTTTTAGAAACTAGACAAAAAAAATTTAAAATAGATTTCTTCAATATTTAGCTTATACAAATCTAAAAAGACTTCCTAACCTAAAAAAAATCTTAATCAAAAATTAAATCGGGAATATTAATTGTTAAAAAGTTAATTTTAACAAAAAATAATTTTCATTACTAATCTTATAATATAAAGAAAAAATTATAAAAAATTTATTTATAAAAACGAAANAATATAAAGAAAAAATTATAAAAAATTTATTTATAAAAACGAAATATATATATATATATATATTATATTTTGAATCATATTTA
>OVBA01002050.1:0-37441 GCA_900406435.1 Lepidium aucheri
ATCAGCCTTCTCTTTTTCTGCTCTCTCTGAATCAGCTGGGAACAAAGCTCTACGAGCTGTCTCATCCGTCAGAACTGGTTCAGTTTGTGAGCTTGGAGTGACGTTATGAACATCCTCATTCGTCATTCGAGTTAAGACTGTAGAACCCTTAAAAGGGAACTGCGGACTAACAGTGAATGAATTGCCGCACAGTGTGTTAATCAGAGTCGAGATTCAGTAATCTCTCTCCTTAACTCGAATTATCACCCGCAGTGTGGCGGTTTTCAGTGACAATCGAATCCCAGGATGAAACTGATATCATTTTGATTTCACAACACTTGAAATAAAAACTGGTGAACGAAAACTCTATGTATACTCTCGAGTACTTACTTTTTGCTGGGAATTGAATATCGGAATTTCAGAATCAGAAGCAGAGAAAGGATTAACCTTTAACGTATGCAGTCGAGTTAGTATATCTAGACAGAGGAGACTTCGAGCTCAAGGTTTGAAACCGTCAAAGGCATCCGTGAGTTGAGGAAGTGGGTACAAGAAAATATCTTCTTCACTTAACCGGTCAAACAATTCAATTTAATTTAACAAATTAAATTGAAACAAACCAAACCAAACCAAAATTGATTTTAAATTTTAGTTTACAAATTTTTCCCTAAAAAATTAATCGCGCACGGAGACCCCTTCGGGGTCTAGACCCAAGTCCGAGCCCGAGTCTGAGCCCGAGCCCAGCCCGGCTCAGTGGCGGCGGCGCGTGCGTGGTCTTTCCATCCTCTCTCACACACTCCATAGTGGGTGTTAGTCATTTGAACAAAGACATGTGCATGTCTTAATATATACTACTCACTTTTATTCCAAAGTTCCAATGTTGGATTTTTGACATGTTTTTTCATTAAAACAATCAAAACCCATACAGTTTAGGCCATTTATATTCATACTTAACATTCTTTTTTGAGGTCCACAACCTATAAAAAATGATGGCCCTACGAAAAACAATTAAAAAAAATTCCAAAGTCTGAGCCGTTAAAGTCGCTGTTCCTATACGGGACAATTGGACAGTCTCCTGATATTTAACCGTCACGGAGGTCACACCGATTGCACGTGCACGTTCTGATTTAGCTCCAATTTAATTTTTTTCCTTTGTTCTCTCACTTAGCTCCGATATCTTCTTTTGCGTTTTGCCATTAAACCTAAAAGAAAAAAAAAGAAAAAAAGAATTACAACATATCATCAACGACGGGATAAAAAGAGAGACAGATAGACTTTCTTCTTCTTCTTCTTCCCTTCTCGATCTTCTCATCGATGCATCGACGTATCAAATTTAGAAGGTTTTACGGTTAGTAAAAGTTCAACCGGAACCATAATATCCGATTTTTGAAACTAGTTTCATCTTTTATTCTCTTTCATCTAAATGTATACGAATTCATGAGTATACAAATTACGATTTTAGTTAGGATGAATAAACCTCTCTTTTGATTTTCATTGGGGATCGTCAGCGATCTTGAGGGTGGGAGATTTATTTATCTATTATTATTATTATTATTATTATTGTTATTATTATTATTATTATTATTATTGTATTCACCATCATTCTGATCTGTAGTCATGTTCATGTCCCAAACACTGAGATTTAGTTTACATATATAAATTTTGGTTCCTTTTATTCAATAGCAGCTTTGAGAATTTAGGTAGCTCCATTAATTCACGTATTCCAATGGCTCAACTTAATGCTCATCTATTAATATCGATTAATAATGCTACACGGACATAAACTTGAGGTTATGGATTCGCTATTATTGTTACAAGGTAGCCTTTTGTCAACTTTCTTTTCTCTTTTCTGTTATCCAGGTTTGTAAAAATGATGGCTGTTGGTCAAAGAAGCTCTTTTCTGTCTGGGATGGTTACTGGGTAATGTTGGTACATTGGTTCAGGTTTATGAATCTCGGTGATCATTCTCAGTTTCTACTTTGATCAAAATGTGGAGCTTTGCGTCCAATGTAATAGGGAATATGGGACTAAAGAGACCCCCTAACGATCCAGCCCAAGCCTCCTCCTGTCAATGCTCAGACGACGAGGTTTCAAATGTTAGCAGGGATGAAGAGGGATTAGAATGTCCCATTTGTTGCGAGTCCTTCAATATCGTCGAGAATGTTCCCTATGTGTTATGGTGTGGTCATACTCTTTGCCAGAATTGTGTCTTTGGGCTCCAGCCTGCTGTCTTGAGACTCTCGAACCAAGATATCAGGATTCCGTTCTTCGTCTCATGCCCATGGTGTCAGTTACTTTCATTCAGGATTCTCTACAAGGGCATCCTAAAGTTTCCTCGGAAAAATTATTTCCTTCTCTGGATGATTGAGAGTCTGAATGGTGATAGAATAAGCCATGGTTCCTATGTCAGTGATAACCAGCAATCCGTTTTAACTCCGAGGTGTAGCATGTCTCTGGTAAACCACAGCAACAATAACAATATGATTGCAGGGCCTTTATTGCGTAACCAGTCTACAGAAATTTTGCCACATCATGGCCATGGTAGCCAACCAAGCAGACAACACTTCTCTTTTCACAAGTCTCTTGATTTCTTCATCTCTTTCACCTCCAAGTTTCCGCTTGTGATAATCTTCCTTCTCGTCGTGTTCTTTGCTATACCCGGTAGCCTCATCATCCTTGCCGCTTACTTCCTCCTCACAATTTTCTTAGCAGTTCCATCTGGTCTGGTACTGTATTTTGCTTACCCTATTCTGGAAAGGTTGGTAAATGAAATAACATCATCATGAGATTGGTGCTGAAATCATATCCCATATTCCTGGTTGCTCGGCTCATTCCATTTTGTTCATAATTAAAAATGGAATCCTTATTAGCACTTGGAGTCTTTGATGGTCAGAAGTGCAGAACTCGGACGAAATTTTTATGATTTGTGGTAGTTTTACACCTTTTTTAAATATTGTTTACTGCATGTTTGGGCGTTGTTCTTGTGATTTTGAATTCTTGGTTTTAGTACAGTTGTGCAACTGTTTAAAGTTTTTGTCTGCAGATTTGTGCTATGATTGATTATATGTGTTTATCTCTCTAATATTCTATAGATAAACCCCTTATTTGTGTCTGCATATTACATTGTTTGACAATGGTTGTCCGCAGTTAAGAATAATTAGCTTTAAATATTTGGCAAATTGGAGGATTTCAGCAGCATGTAGAGGGCTTGTTTCCAGTTGTTCTCATAAGGTTTGCTTTCTCCTTAACTTGTAACTCTTGCTTCATTCGACTCTCATATGCATGTGCTCTTGCACTCGCAGCAATGATTGCAATGCCTTCGTTTTTGTCCCGGAACCTCTCAATTGCCTTCATCTTTCTCTTCTCTACATTTCTCTGCACATTCATCACATCAATTGATTCAATAATATTGCAAAAATCTATTTTCGAACTGAGGAAAAAGAGATAAGAAAAGAAAGAGAGAAAGAGACACCTCTGTTCTATGAAGCTTTCTCTTTGCCTCGTCCCTCTTCTTATCTTCCCATGACAGGATCTTTTCACTTAGCTTCTCGTAACTGCAAATCTTGAACCCGTTAGGCTCTTGGCAACATTAAAACAAGACGATGAAGAAATAAACACACACACACAAACACACTTCTTTCTCGTTTTGCCAATCTTTGTTTCCTTCCAATGTTCAACCGCTGGTATTAGAGGTACAGGTTTTGGTCGTAGCTCCTTGGTTTCATTCATAACTCTACAGTTTGTATAGAATAAAATTTCTGAAATGTTGGATTAGTGCCATCAACTAATCAATATATAGATATAGACATTGCATTTGGTCTCAAGGAAGGTGTAGTTTGTGAAAGGTTACTTAAGCAATACCTTTCCCTTAATTCAAGTCATAAGCTTTAGGTCTCACAACGGGTTTCTATAAAGCCCTTTTAGAATCTCTAAGTAAGTCAAAGAGAGATTACCCAATTTTAGATAGATTCCTTGTCTCGGAAGACGAGTATATATCTACGGGATATTTCATACAATAGTGCAGTACTTTATCTTTCAAACAAAACAACATTTAAATTTAGTATTTTCTTTGTTACGAAAACACCTTAGCAACCTAACCAAGACAGATAGAGCTTCATTTAAAGCACAAGTGATGAGCGTTGAAGTCGTCTGTAGAGAGATAAAAACGATGGAATCTTGTAATCGCGTGGAGGTGGAACCAGCTTAGGCTTCAAATCAAAACAACGTCCCTCGGAATATCACCGTCCATGGTCGTCAAGTGATACTTTCCTCAAACAGTTTCGTAAGACTCCTTGTTGGACAAACCATTAGTAAAGTATGAGAAAAAACTTCTTTCCCGGCACCGTTGTATGCACCACCAGCTTCACCCACCCACGCACAAAGCCCATGGACCTAACCTTGATTTTGTATCGAACAGTTCTTAGTATGTCTGAGCTACTAGGCTTAAGAAATACGGATCTTGGATCTTGTTGATAAGTGTCTTGTCAACAAGACCTGAGCCTATGAATTATAAATATGGACGGTATGTGAGCCCATCAACAACATTAGGTCCAGAGTGAAGAAGAATTTTTCGTTGAACCTTTTCTTATAGTAGAAACCTGCTGGTTCTATAATCTTAGACCATCCACATTAAGGGTTTATAATGGGTTCATAGGCTCAGGTTCATAGGCCTGATGAATTTAAAACAAAATTTATTAAGCCCACATAAGAGCCGGTTCGCCAGAGTCCTCCCGTAAGAGACGGGTTCACGCCACGTGGCGAAGTGTGATTGGCCATTTTTTTTGCTGTTGGGGGCAAAGTCACGATTATGCTTCATTTCCGTCACACGCAGAAAAAATTAGGGTTTCAAGTGATTTGGGTGATTTGGTGCGATTTGAGCTTTTCTCATCCAAATCGACGAGTTCTGGCGCATTTATTAGCCAAATCGATGAGTCTCATGTAAGTATCGACTAGATTTATCGTTATTTTGATTCGATTTTAAATCAATTTGGGGGTTTGAACAGATTAGCGTTTGAAATCAATTTGGGGGTTTTTAAATCGGTAATTAGAATTTGAAATCTTCTTCGTTTCCATTATAGATCCATTGTCATGGATCCCGCAGAAGAGAGAAGAGAGATGAAGAGGCTAAAGGAGTACTACAACATGTATGGTCACGTGGCCGACAGAAATTACGGGATTCCGACATCTTGTCCGTGTGGTGGGAGAATCGTCGACGAGGTTATGGTGAAGATTGAGACATTGAAGGTGAGTTTATTGCTTTGTTAGTAGAACCAGAAATAGAGATTTGCCTGAGTAATTTGCTATGTGTCATAGAGATAGTATACCAAAGGAAGCATCATGATTTGTGATTGAGTAATTTGCTATGTGTAATTTGCTATGTGTCATGTGACTAAGTAATTTGCTATGTGTCATAGAGATAGTATACGAAAGAAAGCATCATGATTTGGATTTAAAACCTAAGTATGAGCCAAAAGAAAGTTTGCATATCTTCTGATCAGTTGCATTTCATTGGTAGCGTACATGGGATTGATCTATCTGGGCATATCAGTTTTATTTCATTGGTAGTTCTTATGTCACTCACACTGTTTCTTTGGTCTCTCCATGTGCAGAAATAAGTTAAACACCTTACTTGGCAGGTGGAGATCCTGCAAAAGCTCTGCTTCGAGTGACAAGTTAAGGTAATTAACCTGACACTATTCTTAGAATAAACTAACTAATCATAAAAAGATAGGAAGTATAAGTGTCATTAACTCTTTGTTGGTAAGTTGGTGTGATGAATGTTGATTTGATGTGTTAAATCTTTATTTTTGAATGCTTTCTCTGTTTGCTTTGATAAATGTTGATTTGATGTGATAAAAAATGTTTGCAATTAGAGTTAGAGTTAATTGTAGAAATGGTTGGTAGTTAGAGGTAGTTTAATTGTTTTGAATGCAAAAACTTGTTTAAAAACCCTTGTTAACCTAATCTCGGAACAGAAACGAAATTTAAAAAACACCACCAAAACCTAAATGAATCCTTTTTCCTTGTATTCCCCTGGGTTTCTTAATCTATTAGCTAGCCAGAGCAGCCAAACAATAGACGTAGAGACCTCTGAGCTCTCTAGGTTTAGTAGTTAGAGCTCAGAAGATCATACAAAGGTGGAAAGGAGAAAGTAGACACCAAAAAAAGATGTTGTTCTCATCAGTGCTTGGCTCAACACCAGCAAAGATGTCGTTGTTAGTAATGAACAGAAAGGATGAGTGTTTTGGAAAAGAATACAAGAGTACTTTAATTCAAGCCCTCAGGTCAGTGACTTAGCTCCTCGAGAGGCAAGTCATTGCAAGCAAAGGTGGGGGAGAGTGAACGCTGAGGTGTGCAAGTTTGTGGGAAGCTATGAGGCTGTTTTAAAGGAGCAAGCTAGTGGCCAAAATGAGAATGATGTCATGAAGGCTGCCCATGACATCTTCTACAATGACTACCGGATCAAGTTCAACCTTGAACATGCCTGGAGAGAACTGAGGTATGATCAAAAATGGAAGTCAACCTGTTTGGCAAAAGATGGTGCAAAGGAGAAAAGGAAGGAAGCTGTGGAGCCTGACATTGAAGAGGTTAGACCTCCTGGTGTTAAGGCTTGCAAAGCAGCCAAATGCAAGAAGCAACATGGGAATAAAGCAGAATTAGAAAAATGGTAGAGCATGCTTGCTGTGAAAGAGAACATATCCAAGCACAAACTGCTTGATCGTCTCCGTGCCAACACAGAGGGACTTTCTGATATAGAAGTGTCTCTGAAAAACAAACTCATAGCTGAAATACTTTGATTTGTATGTGATTCTGTGTGAAAGTTTTTCTCGTATACTTCTTTCTACTCTCTTGCCTTGTTGTTTAATTAGTCTATTTTCTTTGATCTATTTTTATCAAGCTACTGATACTAATTCTTGGTTTGTCTTTTGTTCTCTTATGTGTTGCAGGACAAGGAAAACCAGCTGGAATCACCGGTTATTAATGTATTTGGCTAGTAATGTATTTCACCGGTTATGTAAAGTGTAGAATTTTGTTTGTTTCTACACTTCTCTTTCATTCACAGTTATGTTTAGTGTAGCATTTTGTTTGTTTTTACACTATTCTTGAATTCACGGGGCTATGTAATTTTTTGGACTTTATGATGTCTTCCTTTATTTAAAGACTAGACATTGTTTGTAAGCAATGCACCAACTCCTTTCTTCTAATCTATGCACCAAAGTCTCCTTTCTGTCTTCCTCAACTTCCTCAGTTTCTCTTTACCTTTTTGTAAAATTTCTAAAATTATCAACCTCAAAAATTTCTAAAATTTCTATAATCAACCTCAAAAATTTTGAAAATTTCTACTATCAACCTCTAAAATTTCTTGTAATAGAAACACAAAAATGTCTTCATCATCGTCTAATGAAATGGATGCAAGTTTCGGTGAAGGTTTTGAGGATATGTTCGACCAACGTTTTGAGCAAACCTTTGATCAAACCTTTTCCAAAAAGCCAAAGAGACGAGCTTATATCGAAAGGCATCAGGAACAAGGACACAATCTATTATGGACCGACTATTTCAGTGAACATCCTACATACCCACCGAAAATGTTTAGGCGGTGTTTTCGAATGAACAAGCCATTGTTCCTTCGAATTGTCGATCGCCTCAGTAATGAAGTTCCATACTTTCAGCAAAGAAGAAATGGTCATGGAAGGTACGGGCTATCTCCACTACAAAAGTGTACCGCAGCTATACATATGCTAGCATATGGTCAAGCGGAAGATAGGACTGATGAGTATCTCCGACTTGGTGAAAGTATTGCACTTTTATGTCTGCAAAATTTCACTAGGGGATAATACAATTTTTTGGAGATGAGTATCTAAGACGACCTACAGTGGAAGATCTTCAACGATTACTCGATATTGGAGAGGTACGAGGGTTTCCAGGGATGATAGGCAGCATCGACTGTATGCATTAGGAGTGGAAAAACTGTCCAAAGGCTTGGAAAGGCCAGTACACATGTGGTTCAGGAAAGCCGATAATTTTCTTAGAGGCTGTAGCATCACATGATCTTTGGATATGGCACGTATTTTTTGGACTCCCAGGTACCCTAAATGATATTAATGTTCTTGATCGGTCACCAGTCTTTGATGACATTTTACAAGGTCGCGCTCCAAAAGTTAAATTCAAGGTCAACGACCACAACTATCGTATGGTGTACTACCTTACTGACGGTATTTATCCAAAATGGTCAACCTTAATCCAATCCATCCCACTTCCTCAAGGTCGTAAAGCAGAGCTATTTGGTGAATGTCAAGAAGCCGTCAGAAAAGATGGAGTATTGCAAGCTAGATTTGCAATAGTTAAAAAACCAGCTTTACTATGGGACAAGGAAAGCTTAGGAAAGATTATGAGATGTTGTATCATACTGCACAATATGATAGTAGAGAACGAAAGAGATGGATACACTCAGTTTGATACATCAGACTTTGAAGTAGGAGAATAAAGCAGAAGTTCATAGGTGGATTCCTCGTACTCTACGGATATCCCTTCCAATCTCGGTAATATGCTTGGCATTCGCAATCAAATTCGTGATCAACGGATACATGATCAATTGAAAGCTGATTTAGCTGAGAATATTTGGCAAAAGTTTGGTCATGAAGAATAATTATCTTTGTATGTATATAAATTCTCATTGTAATGAACAAAAATTTCTTAAAAGTATTTAAAATATATAAATTTATTTCTAAGAATTCCATCTTCGGGTTTACTAATGCAGAAGCAAAATACATATAGGTTCTTTACTGTTTATAATTCCACTAGAATATTAATAAAATATTCCTATGAACCCAAAAGAGGTTCACTAATGTGGATGGTCTTAGAGCATGAGCAACGGTAGAGCTTCGTTTTTGTTTGATTTATTTATTTTTTTTGTGTCAAAAAAAAAATTAAAAAACGGACCAATCGCGGGCCGCCACGTGTTATGGGGCTCGCGAAACAGTGAAGATACTCACCAGCATTCGGTTCTTAAATTGGAGCTTTAAGAGTCGGTTTCTTAAATTTTTTTAATATTTGATTATTTTTTTTTTTGAAAACTGAGCCAAGAACTATGCATTGTTCTTGGTCTTAGACTAACATTTCTCATCTTGGTACTGTTTTTGCAATTCTTTCGTATGCTGGTTCTATACATCATATTTAATAGAGAATGCCCATATAAATAAAGCCCAACCTTATTTAATACACCAAAGAGAGAGAGAGAGAGATTCAGCTCCAAAATTTATGGAACTCATGTGTTTCTCTTGTTTTCTCAAAATCTCAACCTCAGCCTTACTCAATCACATCAATGTAAATTGACATTTTTCTTTTTTTCTTTTTTTGGGAAAATTAATTCCTATTCGATGAAGAAAAATAAGAAAGTACAAGAGCAAGTTCCTTGGTATATAAACTATTTCCAAGCTTGTTTATGCCCTAATTGTAGAATCGATAAGCCCAAAAACAAGCATGGAAATAGCACTAATCTTTGCCCATAACGTAGTAGTTGTTGCACACAATACGAAACAAAAGTAATTAGAAAACATGAAAGATTTACAAGAAAACTGAGAAGAACCCTAGTAGTATTTCTTCACAAGAAAGAGGTTCGAAGATCAGTTGTGAAGCGGATTTGGACCAGAGGGGACAAGTCTTTTCTCAACACCGTACCTTCGGTCAATCTCCATTGGAGGAGAGAAAAAAGGTTGTCGAGTGCTTCTATGGATTCTTTCAAGCTCAATGCACATAGAGCGTGCGTAAGGACGAGAGAAAGATTCACATGAACGGTGAGGATATGTATAGTAGGCGTGATGAACCCTAGGGACGGTTCGGTTTGTCCAGTTTTCTGTTGCTTTTGCAGTGGTAAGAAAGAAGAAGACGATGAAGATATTGATGATCGGACGCTTCTGGTTAGTCTTCATCAATTCTTGGAAAGAAAGAGAGAACTTTGATCGCCCTTGTGTTTGTCCAATAGAGGTAGAGAGAGAAGGAAATTGTGTGTGTGTGAGTGAGAGAAGTGAACATATTGGTGTATCGGAGATTGAGTGTTTAATGCTGAATCAGAAGGTACGTATGATTATGAGGCAAAACTCATAGGAGGGCAAAATCGGGAAACTCATAAGATGGGTCTTTATCACAAAAATAACTTCTTCCTTCTTTTTTTTCATTTCCATACATGTGAATCCGTGACCTTGTACATTTCGAACCATATATTTCCTTTATAAATTGGTTTGTTCAGAACATAAGTGTCAAGGATTTTACGGTTTCAGATATGGACTAGTGATACCCAACTGAGAGTGAACCCATTAAGACAAAGAAGCCCACTAAGAGTTTTAGCTCAGAAGCTGGACAAGACGAAACCTGACGGGCTAAAATTACATTTATGATAATTGGTAAGAAATACGAGATTGACGAACTAACGAAGAATCAGCGGACATAATCAATTACGGAAATCAACGGACTAAGTTGATTACAGGATGTGAGGCGATAAAAGAAAACTCGAACTCAATCAATATTAATGAGGATCAAATCAATCAGAATAAATATTATGTATAAATAAAGGGATTAAATCCGAAGAATGTACACAAGACAATACAAGAATACAATAATAATACATTCTCAAAATTAACACCAAAAAAACTTTCAGCTTGTATTTGTAGATCTTAAATCACGATCGGTTTAAGCATCAACAAATTGGCGCTGTCTGTGGAGAACAAACGAAAAGTCACGTCTTCACAGAACGAAAACAAGAAGGAAGTCAAGGCCTACCACCGATGATGAGAGACATAGGAACTTTGACAGATGTCACCGGAGAGCAAGCAAGGGTACACGAAGGACTCGAAGCAACCTATGAAACGGGAAACATCGTCCCGACGGAACCATCTCGAACAACCACGTTTCAGCGACAATTTTGCACAATCGTGGAATTAAGAGAAATGACCTCAACGGCAATGGAGCAGGTGCGGCAGAGCGAGTTAAGAAACCAGGAGCTACAACTCTAAGCCCGACGGCAGGAAGATAAGTTTAGGAGACAACTCACGGAGCTTCAAGAAATGGTTGTTGACGCCAGAAACTCACGAAACGCTCCTGTCGGACGGGATACCGCTCTGAGAGAGCACCTCAACGGAATCCTACGAGGGACACGCGCACCAGAAATCGGGGATAGAATAAACCGACCAGTAGCATGGGCAAAACCCTTGGTTTAGGAGCAGCACGGCGAAACAACCTCGCAGGATGACATACGTGAGGAATCTGCAGTAGGTTTGACTGACATGAGAAGTCTAAAAGACCGACTTGCCCAAGCGAAGGCTGCGTGCCGTAACCTTTGAAACGAAATACATTCGAAACAAAATACAACGGACTACGTCACCAGAAGGAGGGTCCCAAACGGGGCACCAAATGGAAGATATCCTGGGAATAGGCGAGCTCCGACAAGTGATGAAGAAAACACAGCAGAAGTATGCAAGCATACGTTCTGAATTACACCGCGCTATATCAACATTGCCAGAGATTCAGTACGTGATCGAACAAACGCGATATACACCATTCACAAGAAGGATCACAGGATCCCGCATTTGCAACGTCTGAAAAATAAACTTTCCATAATATAGTGGGAATACAAACCCTATAGCGCATCTAAAATCATTCTGACTCGCAGCTGTTCGAACTCACCTTGAGGGTGACAAACAAGACGCGGGCTTTTGTAGGTTTTTCTCTAAAAATCTTATCGGTCCCGCCCTGGATTGGTTCTCGACTCTGCACAGAGATTCTATAGATGGATTTGAGCAACTTGCGGAGGTGTTCCTAAAGCACTACTCTATCTTCATAGAGAATCGTACCCTTATTAACAGCCTACTCAACTTAACCCAGATGAAGTTTGAACCGCTACAGGACTACATAGCATGCTTCAAAGAAATGAAGTCAAGGAGTGTTAATGTCTCTGATGACATGGCATTGATCGCCCTAAAAAGAGGGATATGGCAAGCCTCGACATTCAGCTAGGATCTGACAGTCCGGCCTCCTAGCTCGCTAGAAAACGCACTGCATAGAGCAACTCATTTCATCAACTGGGAAGAGCGAAGATCCAAGCTCAGGCGCCCCGAGGAGGCAGGGAAGAGCTTTGAGATGAAGGAAACTACGAAAGCGCAGTCAGTAACGAGCAAAGTTCAAAGCAACAGTCGACCCCAGAACAAGAAAATAGTGACAAGTCGCCACTCATTCTCAGTTGGGAAGTTTAAAAACAGAAAACCGCAAAATATTTCGAAATATTGCGACTACCACCAAACACACGGTCACATGCTGGAAGAGTGCAAAGTGGTCAAGTGGCTTAAGGAAGAAGGAAAATGGGAGGAAAAAATGAAGAAAGAATGGAAGAACGATGGGGAACGCAGAAAGCAGGATATGAATTCCACCAAGGAAGAAGAAACCGTCAAGGTGGGAGAAAACAAAGAGTCCACCAAGCCTCGAGTCGGAGTCATCATAGGAGGATTTAATCTGTGCGGGAGTTCAGTCAAGTCCATAAAAGCACATCAACAGAAAGCAGAGATGCGACCTCCAAGCTCAAATGCGAGTTGAAAAGATGACATTACGACCGTAACCTTTAAAGAAAACAAAACTGCGCATCTCAATAAACCCCATGACGATGCGCTTATAATCAAGCTTGACATCGGAAGAGTAGAGCTGGCAAGGATCCTGGTCGACACTGGCAGTTCTGTCGACCTATTGTTCTACGACGTTTTTAAAAGAATGGGCCTAGAAGATAACGAGCTGGTAGGAGGAAAAATAACCTTGACAGGTTTCTCCGGTAACACCAAAACGACAATGGGAACAATCCAAACTTCGTGGTAATGGACGCACCAGCACCATTTCAACGCGAACCTAGGAAGACCCTGGCTCTACACGATGAAAGGAATAGCATCAACGTATCACTAGTGCGTGAAGTTCCTTACAAATGACGGAGAGGGAATCATATACAGCAGCCAGGCGCATCACGACGATGCTATCAAGAAAACTTCAAACGACCTTGAGGGCAAACTTTGTAGAAATTAACCGAAAACCAACCTATAAAAAGACGGAAAAACTCACTAACCAAAGGCCAGAAGAGATCAAAACCATCAAGATAGTCGCCGATCCAAATCATCCCGACAGAGAATTAACCATCAGAGCAGATTTAGACCCCACAATCCGTCAGGATCGGGAGAATTTTGTCAGGAAAAATGCGGCAACATTCGCCTGGACCCCACATGATATGAAGGGAATCAATTCATTGGTGACACCACACGAGCTAAATGTCGATCAAACCTACAAGCTGGTAAAGCAAAAACAAAGAAAGCTCGGAACAAACAAAGCTAAAGTAGTCCGCGACGAGGTCGAGAGAATACTGAAGATGGGGGCGATAAGGGACGTTAAGTACCCCGACTGGCTGGCAAACCAGGTAGTAGTACAAAAGAAGAATGGCAAATGGAGGGTATGTGTAGATTTTAACCGATCTCAACAAAGTATGCCCCAAAGACAGCTATTCGCTCCCACAAATTGACAAAGTGGTAGAACCAACTGCGGGGAAACTAGTTAATGTCCTTCATGGACGCTTTCTCAAGCTACAATCAGATCTTCATACACCCAGACGACAAAGAAAAAACGTCCTTCATAATCGAACAAGGGACATATTGCTACCGTGTAATGCAATTCAGATTCAAAAACGCGGGCGCAACATACCAATGACTAGTGAACTTCATGTTTGTGGAAGAAACCATGGAGGTGTATATCGATTACATGTTGGTTAAATCAGCCGACGCAAGAGATCACGTTGGGCAACTGCGCAGATGCTTTGATATCCTCAACAAGTTCGACTGAAGCTCAACCCAACTAAATGCACTTTCAGAGTATCATCCAGTGAATTCTTGGGATATTTAGTAACAAAAGAGGGATAGAGGCCAACCCGCACCAGATAAACGCACTAATAAATATGTGTCCACCTCAAATGAAGAAGGAAGTCCATCAGCTAACCGGGAGGATAACAGCACTAAATCGCTTCGTGTTGCGATCAACCGACAAATGTCTGCCATTCTTTAATTTGTTTATGGACAACAAGAGGTTTGCGTGGGACGATAAATTCCAAAAGGCCTTTGAGGAGTTGAAGACTTATCTAGCAACGCCGCCAACTCTACCTCTACCTTGCAGTGTCAATGACGGTGGTGAGCGGGGTTTTAGTCCGCTTCAAAGCAGGAGAGCGGCGGCCAATTTATTACGTGAGTAAATTCTAAACGGAACCCAAAGAACGATATCCGTTAGTAGAAAAGATAGCTCTAGCGTTAGTAACAGCTGCGAGGAAACTCCGTCCGTATTTTCAAGCACACATTATCGTGATAATGACAAATCAACCGCTATGCATGATCCTCCACAGTCCAAGCAAATCAGGACAGCTAGTTAAATGGGCGATCGAGCTCAGCGAGTATGAAATCGAGTATCGACCCCACATAAGTATGAAGTCCAAAGTCCTTGCGGATTTTATCGTTGAAATCTACAGAGGAACAGATAACATGGAAGTAGACCAGAAGCCCTGGATGGTCTATATCGACGGATTGTCCTCTCATAACAGATCAAAATACAGCCTGAGATTAACCTCGCCCAGTGGAGATTTAATCGAGCACTCCTGGCGACTAGGTTATAAGGCCTCGAACAATGAGGCCGAATATGAAGCCCTACTTGCCAGATTACGAATCATGGTAGGAATGGGGATAAAATATCTGAAAGCACACATAGACTCCCAATTAGTACGATGACGAATACGAGACAAAGGATGCTAGGATGAACGCATTTCTAGAACTAGTCGAGCAGACGGCATCACAATTTGAGAAGTTTGAGCTAGAAAGGATACCCCGAGCAGAAAAAACAGCCGTTGATGCCCTGGCGGCACTCGCATTGACATCAAAACCCCTAGTAAAGCGAGTAATCAAAGTAGAGTATCTTGAAAAACCCACCATAGAAATACCAGGAGAAGTGTTGGCCATAACCCAACAGGAAGAAGACGACAACGAACAGGGACACGAGGCAGAATAACCGCAAATCCGGAATAGTGGATTCTCATTATGCAGTACATCTCTACAAGGATGATCCCGTAAGATCGGTGGGAAGCAAGGAAGCTAAAGACCCAGAGCACGCGGTTCTGCATCATAAATGGACGACTTTACAAATGGACCTTTCTTTTTATGCACAACTAACGACAAGGCAGCTCAAATCCTGGCCGAAATTTATCTCGGAGTCTATGGAAACTACTCCGGAGGACGTGCACTGCCGTTCAAGGTCAAAAGACAAGGATACTACTGGCCGACGATGGTAAAAGACAGTGAAGATTACTCAAGAAGGTGTCAGAAGTGCCAACGACACGCCTCCTCTATACATGCTCCAAGTGAAAAAATAGGGCAAATGGTGATTCCATACCCCTTTATGCGCTGGGCCATGGACGTTGTCGGACCGCTAGAACCATCCAGAAAAAAGCACTTCCACTTCGTTCTAATTGCAACTGATTACTTCACTAAATGGGTCGAAGCGGAACCATTCCAGCAACTGACAGGCCCTTAAGTACGAGAATTCATCTGGCAGAACATCGTTTGCAGATTCGGAATCCCAGGTGAAATCATCACCGACAGCGGGACCAACCTCGTGTCACAACAGGTGAGAAGCTTGTGAGAAGAACTTGAAATTCGGTTGACCTCATCAACACCGCGTTACCCCTAGAGAAACGGACAAGCCGAAGCCACCAACAAGACGATATTGTCAAATTTTAAGAAAAGGCTGAATACAAAGAAATCAAACTGGTCAGACGAGCTGCAAACAGTGATGTGGGCTTACCGAACCATCCCGCAAAGAGAAACAAAGGAAAGTTCATTCACGCTGGCTTACAGGATCGAGGTATTGCTACTAGCCAAACTTAGCGTCCTAAGCCTAAGAAGGGGGATGATTGACGAACCCAACACCAATAACGAAGCATTGGAAGATCACATCGATACAATAGACAAAAAAGAGGATCATGCCGCCCTGAGAATGCAAAACTACAACCAGGTAGTGGCAAAATTCTATAACTCTAAGGTGAGGTCGTGACGGATCAAGGAGGGAGACCTGGTCCTAAGAACGATGTTCCAAAATACGAAAGAACTAAACGCTGGGAAACTGAGAACGAACTGGGAAGGATCATACCAAATTTCAAGCGTGCTAAAAGATGGAGTTTACCGATACGAGACCCCATAACGGCATAGCAGAGCTACGCTCTTGAAATGTTATGAACTTAAAATATTATTATGTTTAAATGTAAAACAAAGAACTACACATGGGCTTGATTCCGATGGTGGAATGCGTAGGCAGCTCATACATAGAAAATTCCAACCCCTTCTAATAAAGATATTTTCATCCTTTTTGACAGGAACACCAAATAAATGTGAGAAACGACGAAAGAAGCAAAAGTCATAACTACACCCATAAAATATTCAACATAAAAAGTATTTTCTTAAAAGAGAGAAGGGGGAAAGACGAAGACGCCTTAAACTTGATCCCCCTGTACAGTATCCGCAACGCGAACATCTGCACCGACAATCTTGACAGCAGCAGAGCCCTTGGGATCGGCGTCTTCAGTAGTAGAGTCCTTTGGGTTGATGATAACAACTACATGATCACGAGGGGGAGAGGAGTCTTTGATGAAGTAACTAGAGGGATCAACCAAAGAAGTCTCGACCATGGCTTTAGCCCCAAGGAATAAATCTGGGAAGGGCAGTTCGTTCACAACCAGGTTGGGCTCTTCCTTATACTGCGCTCTCATCGACGCCAGCTTATCCAGGAGTGAAGCCTTCTCGTTAGTAGCGTCGAAGTCCTTGGATTCTAACTCATCGACAAGCATGAGGTTGGATTCGAACTCACGATGTCAATGCTCACTTGCCACTCTGCGTCCTTTCGAGACCACTTCCCAGAGACGTAGTCAAGCACCTTGCGCCAGCAAGAATCAAGAGCTCTCTTCTCTTCCTCCAAAGCATGGAACCGAGCGGCGATATCACTATTGCGAGATCTCAGGAGCTCAATCTCCTGGGACTTCAACTCTCCCTCTTCCAAGACTGTGGAGAGCCGCGAGGCGAGACCCTGTTTCTCCAATTCAAGAGATTTGTTCTTTGCCCGTTCAACCTTTAGATCCTCCTCGAGCTTGGAGTTTGAAGCCCGAAGAACCTAAATTTCTCACTCGAGAGAGAATTCATGAGCTTGGTCTCCAGAGTGAAGAAAACGTTCTTCATCTCGTTAGTCGCCTAAAAAACAATGGGTACGCTGCTACAATCAACAACAACCCAAACAGAAAAGAAAAAGAGACAAAAATAGGGTCACGAACCCGAGTTTGCAGCGCAAGAACGGTCTCAAATTTACCCCGCTCAGACATCTGGTCGACAAAGGCGGTCTCGTTTATGTTCAAGGTAGGAAGCGGCAAAATAATTGAACTAGATGCCGGACGTGGAACACTTCCAAATCTTTCACCGAGAAGAAAGGATGACGGGAAGAGGATTTGACGGAGACACCGGCAGAAGAACAATCCTTCTTTGATGATCGTTCAGACCCGGCAGAAGAATGAGCCTTAGAGGAAGAAGGGTTTCCGAATGAAGTACGGGGAGCCCTTCGCGACAAGAGAGGAGAAAATTGAGAAACGAGAAGAGAAAAGCAAGAGAAAAATAGCAGAGAAGAAAAACGGAGAAGTTGTCAGAAAAAGAAGAAGTTATCAAAAAAAAGGAAGATATAACAAAAAGGAAAACCGTAAGAGCAAAGAAATGTGAAAAGTCTCACCTTGAAAACAATGAAGTGTGCGAGCTTGACTACAACTGTAGAGGTGGTTTTTAAAGGAATGAAACCTAGAAAGTCAGACGCTGAGAACGGTTAAGGAGGAAAGGAAATCGCGGGAAAAAGGAAACTAAAATCTTCTGCCAAATCAATCAGATTTGACAAAGATTGGGGGCCAATTGGTGATATCCAAATGAGGGTAAGCCCATTAAGAGTCTCATCCTAGAAGCCGGATGGACGATGTGATCCGTAGCGCGAGGTGAAACATGACAGACTAAAATTACATTTATGATAATTGGCGAGAAATACGGGATTGACGAGGTAACGTAGAATCAGTGGGCATAATCAATTACGGAATCAGCGGACTGAGTTAATTACGGGATGTGAGGCGATAAAAGGAAACTCGAACTCAATTAACATTAATGAGGATCGAATCAATCAGAATAAACATTATGTATAAATAAATGGATTAAATCCGAAGAATGTACACAAGACAGTACGAGAATACAATAATATATTCTCAAAATTAACACCAAAAAAAGACTTTCAGCTTGTATTTGTAGATCTTAGATCACGACCGGTTTTATCATCAACATGGACATACAACAATGTCATTTAAGTTTACAACAAGTTAAATTGTAGCTTATATAGGGTGGTTTCGTGAAACTTAAGTTGTCTTCGTTCTTCACTGTTTTGTAGAATCTCTTATTTCATTTAGGTGCTCTGTTTTGCCAAGACTCTAAAATCCAAGCACATGTTTTGAGTTTGTGTCACCACGACAGCAATCTTACACATTGATGTGATCTTCAGATTCTAGAGAAGGTTTTGCTCAAGCTAAAAACTCTTAGTTAGGGAGACATACTCAGATCAATCGATGAATAATTGATGAAACCATGAAGGCATGAATTAGTTAGAGACCAACCTCAATTTCATTTGTTATTTACTCAGAATACTTGTGATATTGGTAATAATGAGCCAATCATAATTCGGCAATAAATTTCGAGACATTTATCTTAATGGTACAAAACTGGGGTTCTAATTGTTGATATTGTATACTCCATGGTTACATACAGTCAAACTAAACCAATTAAGTACACTTCAACTACCTAGTTACGTGAATATGAGATTTCGCCGCCAAACAGTCAAACTAAACCAATAAAGTAGACTTCAACTACCTAATTACGTGAATATGAGATTTCACCGCCAAAAAAAGATGAGTTCTATTTATAGATTGTGCCATAAATAAATAATACGGTCCAATATTTATCTTATAAATTTGGTCTAAATATAAGGCTCTTTCTGTCTTTCTTTCCTTCTTTTTCTAATTGTTGTTGTCTATCTATATAATTGACTTCCAAATATAGGGCTCTTTTTTTTTCATCTAGATTTAGAAACAGAGAACATTATGTTCGAGGATTACAACCATAGAATACTAAAGCCGGCGGAAGACAAATATTTCCCCAGAAACTAAAGCCCAAAAAAGAGAAGCTAATAAAATATAAAAACCAGAAAATAGGTTGAAAGAACTAAATTGAACAAGATCTTGAAATAAAACCTCCAACCCGGCGGAACTGAGTCATCGAAGAGCAATCATGGCCCAAACGGATGACGAAACCTCCTATAATGACTTGGTGCATCTCACAAATGAAGTAAGGGAAACTGGACCGGTAAGACTTAATTCTCACAATCTTCCAGGAGAGGCATAGTCGACAAAGAACGTCACTAGGGACGAAAAACGACTTTTTGACGCCATAAGCAGAACCCAAGAAAAGACAAAACTTCGATCAAGTCTTTTAAATGCATACAAGGTGCGGAACAAACCTAAACCAGAGAAGCCAAACTCAAAGAGGACAACAACAGATCGATCCAGAAAAGATATAAAAGATCACAGCAGAAGGAGAAGTTAAATCTAGCCTAGCCAATACAATCCTAACAGAACTATAACTGGCCAGAAACAACAAAATAACCAACTAAAACTACCCATTCAACCCACTCCAAGGCAAAGAAGATTAGAACCTTAAAATCAGAGAAACAATGGAAAGACCTGTAACCACAAAGACCGAGAGAAGAGCTCGTCCATGTCTAAGAGACCACAGAGCACAACGACAAGACAAAGCGTCTCATCGCCGCTTAGATTCCGATCAAGCGATGACCAAGAGAAGACCCACCTCCTCTGATAGGTTGATACCGGTGAAAGGGACCAAAAAACAATCTCTCAACCCCAGATCTGAACATATGCACAAAGTTCCATAGTTTCAGATCTAAGCTTCGTCTTCCAAACCCGAGAGAAACTAAAAGCATAATAAAGGAGAATAGACCACGGGGAGGCCGACGTCAGAGCTAACAAAGCCTTCAACCGTCGGCCTCAAGCTGAGTATAACAACGACGGTGACTGTATTAGGTTTAAAAGCCTCGCAAGCTAGAGAGCGTTTGGTCTTTAATTTTATTCAATATAGGGCTCTTTCTATGCCATACTTCTATTTATAGTTGTATAAGGATCGTCAATTTTTTTCCCCTGTAATTATTTTTTTCTTAGGAAAAAACATAAACTTATTTACTAATTGTTTTGTGCCTCTAACTTTTTTATTCTGCTACAAAAATTATAAATTTTAATGAACTGGTCACGAATTTTTTTTTCTAATTAAATTTCAAAATCATTTACGGTGCGTTCAATAGCATTTAAATGGTACGTTTAAGAAATGAAACGATGTCATTTTTATTCATTCGTTCATTTAATGAAAATAATGAAACAACATCGTTTTAAAACAAAAAAAATAAGCATTGAGACTGAAATCAATTTCTTCCCCATTCTCGAATTCTTCAGTTGGGGTTTCCAATCCTATTTTGCGAAGAAGATGAGTCAATCCTTGAGTTCGAGCCGCTCAACCCACCGTCAATCTGCCTTAGGTATACCGAGAATATGCTGGTATGGTGAGAAGACCGTAATCTTCACTTTAAAGACGATGGAGAATCCTTATCGGAGATTTTTTTGTTGTTCCATGGCATTGAAAGTAAATTGAACTTTATTTCGCCATATTGAGATTAAATTCTGTATAATTAGAGCTTATAGTTTTTAAATTGTACATAGAAGGAAAAGGAACACCACTTGTTTAAGTGGGCTAAAGAAGTAATTTTTGAAGAACTGAATGGTATTGAAGATACATTATCACTTCAAAGCCAGAGTTTGTATGACGCTATGTGTTGTACAAAGGTACACATGGTCATTTTGAGGTTATCTTTGGTGGAAATTCACATCATGTGAACTTGTCAGCTGAGAGGTGTGACTCCTCATGCATGAAGTGGCATATTATAGGAATTCCCTATGAACATGCATATGCATCACTTGTTGACAGTAAGAGAAATTTATATGACTTTGTCTCTCCATTTTCACAACTGAATTTTGGAGACAAGAGTATGAGACAACATCAAACCCTGTTAGAGGACCAAAGTATTGGACGACCAATGACTATGTATTGATTACTACACCTCCTGTACCAAACTAGCCGGGTAGAAAGAAAGACTCAAAGACCTCCAAGCGGATTAAAAGTAAGTTGGAGTCTCCGAAAAGAAGGTAAATTCATAGACCCTGCCCTTTAGAAATTTCCCAAAAAGGGAAGGATTATGCACTGCAAGAAGTGCAAGGGAGCTGGTCACAATGTAGCTGGGTGCAAGAAGTTTCCAAAGGTTAAGAAGAGTAATCAAATCGTTGTATGCTTATGTTCTGGTTTTAATTATTTTGATTGCTGTTGTCGTAAAGTAGATAATAAATTTCTTGTTCTGTGTTTATGGTTTGAACGAGGATGGAGCTGATACTTTGACTCAAACACAGCCAACAAAAGACACTCAAAATGACATTAAATAGACTACTAATAGGCTTATTTTGGGTTGGGCTTAATTTGGGTAAGAATATATGAATGTCATCAGGTTCCTTTTTTGACAATGTGATGGCTACTAATCCGCTTATTTTGGGTTGGACTAATCGACATGTGTTGTTGTCTACATTGGTTAAAAATCTATATTTCATTATGGTATGTTAATCAATTTTAGGCATAATGTTATGGTTTTAAATCTGATCAGTAGTGCGCTCAAAAAATATTATAACAAAACAAACTACAATTTGACACCAATTCACTTTATTAGTTAACAAAACAACCAATACAACCAAAATATCAATTTAACCAATCACTACATTTTTCCAAATACCCAAATGATTGAGTTCAATATAACAACCATAACGCCTACTATCTTCAATGTCGAATGATTCTGATTCAATTCAATGATATACTCCTTTGCAATTGTGATTTCATTTTACATCTTCTCGATCAATTTTTTTTCTGAAATTCCAGGTTTTCAACCATCTCCTTCTTCAAATCTATGACTTCATCTGCAATTTTCTTCACTTTATTTCAATAGCATCAGTTCTCAAAAATTGTTTCATCAACCCACTTAAACAAGTGGTCTTCCTTTGCCATCTATGCACAATTTTAAAACTATAAGTTCTAATTATATAAAATTTAATCTCAATCTGACAAAATTAAGCTCAATTTACCTTCAATGTCATTGAACAACGAAAGAATCTCCGATAAAGATTCTCCATTGTGTTTGAAGTGAAGGTTACAGTCCTCTTACCATACCATAGATTCTTGGTATATCTAAGACAAATTGACGGTGGATTGAGCGGCTCGAACTCGGGGATTAACTCATCTTCTTCGTAAATTCGGATTGGAAACCTTCGAGAATGGAGAAGAAATCGATTCCATTCTTGATGTTTATTTTCTTCACTTTTAATGAAATAATGTTGTTTCATCGTTTTCAATAAACGAACGGATTAATGAAAACGACGTCAGTTCTGTTGGAACCGATCTTAGCACAAACAGTACTAAAACAAAGGTTTTTGATTTAAAGAGTGAAATAGAATGGGCAAGGACACATGTGGATTGGATTAGGAGCAAGAGCTAGTTAGCTAAGAACAAGAAGAGATGATTGCCGACTTGGTGGTCTTATTAAGATTAAGTATGCCACAAAGCGGATGCTTTTTTCAAAGGATTGTGCCTCTATTTATAGTTTATAGAGGTGGTTACATGTGTAGAAAATAAAGGAAGATTTACAATTATTTTGAAATGACTGGATCTGTTAAGATTTGTGCTAGATTTTTGGAAAATTTCCATGTCAGAACAGGAAAATTTCCATTTCATTGTTTTGCTGACGTATCATCCGAATTCTCTTCAGCTTCATAGAACTTTTCGAGACGAGACTTTTGTCGAGTTGAATATATTTGAAGACTTAGTGCTTGCAACCATGTTGTTCTTTTGTATTCGACCCATTGTTTTCGGTGGACCAAAGTAGGATCTCGAATCCACCTCCAACAATTGTCCCCCCCCAGACTCGGAAAATTCTGGTGCCAAATTTCCGATTTGGAATGTTTTCAGCTTCTGGAATCTTTGGTCCACGTATAAGTTTTTGTATGGGCTAGTCGAACAGTCACCTCGGTTTTATGTGAATCATCATCATTAGTGTGTGGCGTCGCTTCGATCTCCTCCGCTTAGTTATAATTACTGATTTGTGTCACTTTGGATTCTAGTAATTTCCTATATATACTGTGCTTCTTCTTCTTTTACCATTCACTTTTCATTTGCACAATCTTTCTTAACGACTTCCAACTTTGTTTATTAAGTTTTTTCATCTTCAAGCTTTTTTTCAAATTTCTCAAACTTCTTTTTCTTTGTTCTTCTTCAAACGATGGGTCTCGATGATTTTAAGCTTCCGAATGTTGAAGCCGGTGTAAGCTCCGCACTTGAGAGTTTGAATGCTCGGTATTCTGGAAGACCTTCTTGTTGGGAATGTCCTGCAATCATTTGTACTTACTCGTGTGGTTGGTTCTAACATCGAGATTAGACAAAGTCATATGGTACTAGGGGTTATAATGGCTTGCTAGAGTCCACTTATAATCTGTGAGTTGAGACACTGACTGCTAGTACTATATGATCCTATTGGGTCACACAACTAAGCAAATGGAGACAATTCAATTGGGAATGATCATTATAGGAATGATTCACGATTTGAGCATGATTATATATGATTTCGGATCAGAACATGTGTTTTGGGCCAGACCTAAATTAATTCTAGTTCAGCTAGGAATTAATTAGGTTAACTTAAACTCCTTATATATATTGATATAGGGCTCGAGTTTGAGGAGATGAGAAACCCTAGTCGCTCATTGCACAAGTCAAAACCCTAAGATAATTGCACACAAAGTCTAGCAGAGTTCTCTCCTACTTGCGTGCGTGTGGACTATAAATAGAGGTGCTACACTTGGAGCACTTGCTGATCTTATACCTGATCTTATCTCCGCTACACTAACCAAACTTTCAGGTATAATCGAGTTCTCTACTTATCAGATTCAATTAAGTTAATACAAGACCTAGGGCTTAGGGTTTTGCTAGATTAGTCAATTGATGATTGTCCAATTGCTTAAAACCTAACAGTGGTATCAGAGCTAGGTTGTAATCTTATTGAAATCTGATGTTTTCATGCTTGATTAAAAGATTGTTTTAATTGAATTAGAATTGCATGATTAGGGTTTTTGTTGAA
This sequence comes from Lepidium aucheri, assembly GCA_900406435.1. Classification (NCBI taxonomy): domain Eukaryota; kingdom Viridiplantae; phylum Streptophyta; class Magnoliopsida; order Brassicales; family Brassicaceae; genus Lepidium; species Lepidium aucheri. The sequence continues at coordinate 24,382 of OVBA01002050.1, forward strand.
ATCGAAAATCAGAGCTGGTTGTAATCTTATTGAAATCTGATGTTTTCATGCTTGATTGATTGATTAAAAGTTTGTTTTAATCGAATTAGAACTGCTTGATTAGGGTTTCATTGAAATCAAAAATTAGGGTTTATATTCGCAGGGTTCTGATGTGATAAACCGAAATAAAATATAACCTAATTTAAAATAGCCCTGAATGATCCGGTTTAATAAGATTAGACCGAATCTGGTTTTCTCGCAATCGGTTTAAGAAAAATTATACCAAGTTGGAGAAGAACCAGTAGGTGCCAACCGGCACAGGGTCAGGATTTTTAAAAAAAAATTCATAAAAATTTTTTAAAGCCTTTGATTTGATTTCTTTGAGTTTTAAAATCCCCTTTTAACCCTCTTGAGTGCATATATGATATACATTCAAGTTAACATTTTAGTTCCTCAAATAAATATCACGAAATTGATGTCTTTTCAATTCACGTCAAATGTCAAGGCTTGTTTCATTGTATGGTGGGCTAGCTCGGGTTAGGTACCTCCTTTGACATAGGTGAGGCAGATGGTAACCGTTACCATATGACTATGAGATTGGTTTACTTAACTGAGCTATCAAGACTGTCTTGAGCTTTGAGACATCAGAGTGATTTTGGCATATGAGATGTCAAATCACGACCGAGAGTTATATATGTGATATAACTAGCAAATAAGTTGCTTACCTAAATAACTAAGGTCTGGGCAATGAGCTTAGCTCACTCAGATTTTTCTGAAATATGGATCTCGGGATCATTGTATTCAATCGAGGAACCATTGAGTGAATACAATGTGAGTTTTTCTTAAACATGTTAAGATTCCTCAACACTTAAACCATCATAACTAAAACTCTTTACCTCTCTCAATTTCAGTTATGGCGAACAACAACAACAACCACAACTCATTCTCCCTTTGATCTGTCCTTGAGAAGGACAAGTTGAATGGGAAGAATTTCCTGAGTTGGTACCGTAACCTGAGAATTGTTCTTAGGCAGGAGAAGAAAGACTATGTTTTGGAACAAGTCTTGCCTCCTACATCGGCTGCCAATGCCACTCTTGCAGCTAGGAATGCTTGGGATAAGCATTCCAATGATGTGATAGATGTGTAATGCTTGATGCTTGCGACCATGACCTCGCAACTGCAGGTGCAGTACAAGAATGTGGTGTCGCCCATCGAGATCGTGACTGGCCTGAAGGGAATGTTTCAGGAATAGGCACGACATGAGAGATATCAAATGGTGAAATCTCTCATCGAATGCAAACTATCGAAGGATGGTTCGGTGAGTACTCATGTCATTAAAATGATGGGTTATATTGATAATCTGGCTAAACTAGACTGTCCCCTTAGCCAAGATTTGGCTACAGACATCATACTCCCGTTGCTGTCGTCTTGTTATCACCAGTTCATTTTGAACTATAATATGAACAGCATGACGAAGACGTTGACTGAGCTGCATAGAATGCTTAAGACAGTAGAGCCGAATGTCAAGAAGGGCGCCCAGCCTGTACTCTTAGTAGAAGGAGGTAAATCGTTCAAGGAACGTGGGAAGGACAAGGGTAAGGGATATGCTAAAGCTGACCTGGTTGTGAACCAGGAGCCGGCCACATCCACACCCAGAACCATGCCCGGCCCATCTAAAACAAACATTTGCAATTACTGCAACAAGCAAGGGCATTGGAAAAGAAACTGCAAGAAATATTTGGAAGATTACAAGAAGATGAAGAAGCAGTATGACGCTCCTTCAGGTATTTTTGTTATTGAAGTAAATGTTGCTTCATCAAGTTCTACTTCTTGGGTACTTGATACCGGTTGTGGTGATCATATTTGTACTAATATGCAGGGCCTAAGCAACAGTAGAAGCTTGGAGAAGAGGCAAGTGGACTTACATGTAGGAAATGGAGCAAGAGATGCTGCATTAGACTTAGGAACATATAATTTGTCTCTTCCATCTGGTTTAGTTTTGGTTTTAGAAAATTGCTACTATGTACCTGCTATAAGCAGAAACATTGTTTCTGTTTTGGTTTTGGATACTGAAGGTTTTTCATTTTCGATTAAAAACAAATGTTGTTATTTTACTTGAGATGACTTATTTTATGGTAGCGCCCTATTGTCAAATGGGCTTTATATTCTTGACTAATCTACACCTATATATAACATTAATACCAAACGCTTCAAAGTAAATGATTCAAACCCGAGTTTTCTTTGGACTTATCTTTGGACTTATTTTATTATGAATCATATGAGAAATGTGAATCTTGTTTATTGGGCAAAATGACAAAGGCTCCCTTCAACAAAGTCAATGAAAGGGCCAGCAACTTATTGGGCCTTATATATACCGATGTATGCGGTCCGATGAGCATAATTTCAACTAATTCATTACATTTACTGATGACTTCAGTAGATACGGTTATGTCTATTTAATGAGACACAAATCAGAATCGTATGAAAAGTTCAAATAGTTCCAAAGTGAAGTGCAGAATCAACTTGACAAGAGTATTAAGGTTCTTCGATCTGATCGAGGAGGTGAGTACTTAAGTCAAGAGTTCAGCGACCATTTGAGAGATTGTAGAATTATTTGTCTGAGAGGAGGAATTGAACATTACTTGACATGGTTCGATCAATGATGAGTCACACTGATCTTCTGTTATCATTTTGGGGATATGCTCTAGAAACTTCTGCGTTTACGCTTAATAGAGTGCCATCAAAATCAGGGGCAAAGACACCATATGAGATAGGGATGGGAAAAATTCCCAATCTGTCTTTCCTGAAGATTTGGGGATGCGAGGTTTATGTGAAACGATTAATATCCGATAAACTTGCACCAAAATTAGATAAGTGCTTCTTCGTTGGTTATCCGAAGGAAACCAAGGCATACTATTTCTACAACCAAACCGAGAACAAAGTGTTTGTTGCTCGGCATGGTGTTTTTCTTGAGAGAGAGTTTCTTTCTAAGAAAAGCAGTGGGAGTAACGTACAACTCGAAGAAATTTGAGAGCTACAGGAAGCTGCTCAATCCGTACAGGAAGAGTAGAAGTTAGACTCGCAAGATGTCGTCGAATCAACACCTGTAGAGCCTGAAGTTCGCAGATCCGGTAGAATCCGTCATGAACCTGAGAGATATCTGGGATTCCTCGTGACTGAAGGACAGGATTTGTTGATCGTTGACAACGATGAACGTGCAAACTTCAAAGAAGCAATGATGGACCCTGACTCTGAAAAGTGGTTAAAGGCCACACAATCCGAAATGGGATCCATGTCAGAAAACCAAGTTTGGTCGTTGGTCGATTTACCTCATGGTGCAAAAGCAATTGAGTGTAAATGGGTTTTCAAGAAGAAAATTGATGTGGATGGTAACATACAGATTTATAAAGCTAGACTGGTAGCTAAGGGTTTCAAACAAGTCCACGGTGTTGACTATGATGATACCTATTCTCCAGTTGCTATGCTTAAGTCTATTCGAGTTCTCCTAGCGACTGCTGCTCATTATGATTATGAGATTTGGTAGATGGATGTCAAAACCGTGTTCCTGAATGGTATTATGGAAGAGGATGTGTATATGACACAACCCGAGGGTTTTGTCGATCCTAAAACTACTGGGAAAGTGTGCAAACTTCACAAATCCATTTATGGATTAAAGCAAGCATCACGGAGTTGGAATCTTTGTTTCGATGAAGTGGTCAAAGAATTTGGCTTCATCAGGAACGAAGAAGAAAGATGCGTATACACGAAGTTTAGTGGGAGCGCAGTTGCGTTTCTTGTGCTGTACGTGGATGATATCTTACTTATCGGAATTAACATTCCGTTGCTGAAGTACGTTAAGGCTTGGCTCGGAAAGTGTTTCTCGATGAAGGACATGGGTGAAGCCGCCTATATTCTTGGAATCAAGATCTATCGAGATAGACCTAAAAGGCTGATCGGATTATGTCAAGACACTTACATAGATAATGTCTTGAGCAGATTCAGCATGCAAGATTCCAAGAAGGGCTTCTTACCAATGTCTCATGGCATGGTTCTATGCAAGACGGGGTGTCCCAAGACACCTGCTGAGCGAGAACGCATGAATAGGATTCCCTATGCTTCCGCAATAGGATCCATCATGTATGCTATGATTTGTACTCATCCAGACATTGCTTGTGCATTAAGTATGACAAGCAGGTACTAATTAAATCCAGGTGAGACTCACTGGACTGCCGTTAAGAACATCCTAAAATATTTGAGGAATACTAAGGATATGTTCCTGGTGTACAGAGGAAGTGAGGAGTTGGTAATTAGTGGATTCACGGATGCAAGCTTTCAGGCGGATAAGGATGATTCTTGGTCTCAGTCCGGTTATGTCTTCTGTCCGAATGGTGGTGCAGTTTGTTGAAAAAGTTCCAAGCAAAGCACCGTAGCAGACTCCACTACTGAAGCTTAATACATCGCTGTTTCTGAAGCTGCGAAGGAAGCTGTTTGGATAAAGAAGTTCATCTCTGAACTTGGTGTGATTCCGAGTATTGCTGATCCGGTGGCGCTGTATTGTGACAAAAATGGAGCCATTGCACAGGCAAAGGAGCCCAGATCGCACCAGAGATCCAAGCATATAGAGAGGAGATATCATCTGATCAGAGATATCATTGAAAGAGGAGACGTGAAGATCAGCCGAGTTTCAAGCAAAGAGAACGTCGCTGATCCTTTGACAAAAGTACTTTCACGGACTAAGCATGAGTATCATGCCAATGGCATAGGCCTTAGGTATATTAAGATGTAATCTTAGTTCCAGTGGGTTTTATAATAGTTTTATGTTATGATGTAAACATACTTTGGTTATGTTTTAGTGAAATTATTTCATTTCTATTTAATACTTGTATTAAATATTTATCCCAAAATAATCATGACATTCTTATAGGTCATCAAGTTGAGGACTTGATCATGAAACCCTATAAGCTTAAAAATGCATGAATTATTTCATTCCCTAGTCAATGGTTATTAAAGTGGGATACTAATAACGAGATAGACTAGTATGTGAGGTGACTGATGACTAACTTTTATGGAGTCATTGATAATAAGTATCAAGTCAATCACATAGATGTGTGTCACATGAACATAGCATCAGAAATAACCCTCTATGAGAACTCTACGAGATCGTATAATGAGTGCCATAAGAGATTCTCATACGACTATAGAGCATAGTCCTTAGACCTGAGTTCATGCTGTTTTCTTGCACATGAATTGGTGTGTTTTGAAAATTTCAAACGCCAACCGTAACTGGTGGTTATAAAGGAATTTGTCGAGCAGATCATGAAATGTGAGAAAGGAACAGAGGATGAAACAAGATGGAATTTGTCCCTCCTATAAACGGGAGAAATATATCTCTGGGCCCTTCGAAAGATTTGATACTGTAAAATGCATGGCCGTGCTCAAACAAGGTGATAGACGCTTATTTGCTATATCTGTACAAATTCAAGTTCGATGAAAATTGATCTGGCTCATTAAAATAAGGATGACACGAACTCTTGCCTTAGAGCAGATAGAGATATGGGGACAAATGGATTTTGGGAATATGTGATTCCAGTACAAGTGGGAGATTGTTGGGAATGTCCTGCAATCATTTGTACTTACTCGTGTGGTTGGTTCTAACATCGAGATTAGACAAAGTCATATGGTACTAGGGGTTATAATGGCTTGCTAGAGTCCACTTATAATCTGTGAGTTGAGACACTCACTGCTAGTACTATATGATCCTATTGGGTCACACACCTAAGCAAATGGAGACAATTCAATAGGGAATGATCATTATAGGAATGATTCACAATTTGAGCATGATTATATATGATTTCGGATCAGAACATGTGTTTTGGGCTAGGCTTAAATTAATTCTAGTTCAGCTAGGAATTAATTAGGTGTTTTGGGCCGGGCCTAAATTAGTTCTAGTTCAGCTAGGAATTATTTAGGTTAACTTAAACTCCCTATATATATTGATATAGGGCACGAGTTTGAGGAGATGAGAAACCCTAGTCGCTCATTGCACAAGTCGAAACCCTAAGAGAATTGCACACAAAGTTCTAGCAGACTTCTCTCCTACTTGCGTGTGTGTGGAATATCAATAGAGGTGCTACACTTGGAGCACTTGCTGATCTTATACCTGATCTTATCTCCGCTGCACTAACCAAACTTTCAGGTATCATCGAGTTCTCTACTTATCAGATTCAATTAAGTTAATACAAGACCTAGGGCTTAGGGTTTTGCTAGATTAGTCAATTGATGATTGTCGAATTGCTTAAAACCTAACATTTTTAGAGTTTTTGAACCCTCAGTTGCTCCGTCTCAGGACATTGCTGAAGTCATGTCAGATTATGGTCGTGGACATTCACGACCTGCAAAACGGGCAAGAGCTGATGTGCCGTTAAGGATCAGCTCTTGAAGAGGACGCAGTAGGAGTGGTTCCACAAGTACTTCTCGTGGAAGGGGTAGGGGTATCCCCGACTTCCGATTTACCCACAACCACACTAGTCCACATTCAATATTGGACTTCCGGTCTGAGTGTGCTGGCTTACTGAGCGAGATTAGAATTTTGCTGGAGTGTCTCCCTTATCCGGAGCAGATGAAGAGCCGTGAGGAGTATGAAGAGGCTTCTTACTTGCTATTTTGGGTTCGTATTAACTTTCTAATAGTTGCTTCGTATTATCATATTGTTTCTGGTTTGTAATTGTTTGTTTCTCCCAATGTCTTTGTAGTTTATCGCTTGCCTGAACAACATTATGCTAGAACGGGAGAGCTCTTTTGCTAACCCGGAGAGTGCTTCTCGGAGGAACACGTTCGTCCAAGTTGCTGGAAATTAGCTCGAGGTAGCCGAACTTCAGTTTAAGCTCTTTGAGGTCGAGAAGGAACTCGTTCGTTTTAAGGACGAGTTGAAGCTTGAGCGTGAGAATGTCCTTAAGTTGGTTGTACACAATGCGGCTTTGTTGGAGTCGCTTGAATATGCCGACTCTGATCGGGGTGCCGCTTTCAAGTCTGTTGAGAAAGCCAGCGACGAGGTACTGAAGTTGCATGCCGAGTTGGACGCCATGAGAGGGGACTTTGATTCTCAGCTCCTTCAGGCCTTAACTTTTGAGAACTCGAGGGTTTTCAAGGTTCTTCGCGAACAATTGTCTAACCGTTTTGGTCGAATTGTTGCTCGGTTCATGTTGGATGTGGATCTAAGATCTTACTTTGGTCCACCGAAAACAACGAGTCGAATACAAAAGAACAACCCGGTTGCAGACACTAAGTCTACAACTTAGATAATATATTCGACTTGGTAAAAGTCTCATCTCGGAAGGTTCTACAAACCTGAAGAAAAGTCAGATGACACGTCAGCAAAACAAAGATATGGAAATTTTCCTGTTCCGACATGGAAAATTCCCACAAATCTGGCACAAATCTTAACAGATTCAGTCTTATCAAAATAGTTGTAAATATTTCTTTATTTTCTACACATGTAACCGCCTCTATAAACTATAAATAGAGGCACAATCCTTTGAAAAAAGGATTCGCTTTTTGGCATACTTAATCTTAGTAAGAACACCAAGTCGGCAATCATCTCTTCTTGTTCTTAGCTATTTAGCTCTTGCTTTCAATCCAATTCACAAGTATCCTTGCCCATTCTCTCCCACTTTTTAAATTAGGAACCTTCGTTTTAGTACTGTTTGTGCTAAGACCGGTTCCAACAGTTGGCACCGTCTGTGGGGAAGATATCGAAAGACATCTTCATAAAAGCAAGAGAGAACTCTGAGAGAAGAAAGATAGTTGAAGGCGAAATCACCATCAGCTCGCCGGAAAGGAGGGAACCCCTCCTTCAAAAGCACGTCGACTTAGCGAATGTATCAACCCTAAATTCAACTCGAACTCAGGAGGAGAGCCAACATGAAACTTGAGAAGATACTGATCTTACACTGCCACCACCGGGATCCCCGACTCTCGAAATTTAGTGCAAAACCTGATCGCACAACACGAAGCTTCTGATCGGAGAAATGCTGAAAGATTCGACAAACTCAAATCTCGTTTGAATTAAAGTAGTCTCCCAACTACACAGGTCAACAGGCCATGCACAGAAGCATTGGCTAAGGTTCAAAGAACTCTATTGAGAGATCTACCAAGTCTGCAGCCACTGAATACCTTGGTACAAGACCATTTTGCAATACCAAGCATGCCCGGACAACATGACCTAGCAACACTAGACGCTGCTAGCGTATTGAAGATGATGGATGACATGAGGTCAAAATTCCATCAAGCTACCAGCTCGGCACCCGAGATAGGAAGGATCCTAGCTCAGGCACATAACTCGCAATTCGCATTGAGGCTGAGAAGAGTTTCTGTAAATAAAGGATTGCGGCTCCGATGCCCCTCCTATGATGGGAATTCGGACACGGTAGAATTTATGAGCACCTTCAATGTCATGATGAACCGACCCAACTACACCATGAACAATGAAGACACAGCTTACTGTCAACACTTTGCAGAGAATTTGACCAGAGATGCCTTGGTATGGTTCACCAAGTTGCTAGCCTGGTCAATCTAAAGCTTCAACCAACTTGTCGAGTTGTTTATGAAGCAGTACGCTTTATTCGTCAACCAGGATACCTTGACTGCTCAGTTGAGATCCCTAAGGCAAGGCTTTGATTAGCCCTTGGAGTCATACCTCAGAAGCTTCAAAAAGATCCTGACAAAAGCTATAGTCAGTGACGACATTGCAATTGAAACTCTCCAAACTCGAATGGTGACCAATGAGACACTTAAACGGGACCTTTTCGTGAACAGGCCCAATACAATCTCTGATGCTCTTTGTAGAGCAGTGAGACATGCAGAGTATGTAGAGGAAAAGCAAATCCTCTTGCAGAATCAAGATACGTAGTGGAACTCAGCAACCAAAGAGCCGAGATAAAGGCACTACAAGCTGAGACAACACTATAGAGGAAAAGCAAACTCAACAACCACCTTCCGAGTTGGGAAGAATATCAGCCCCCGTGACAAGTAAACAATACTTACAACCGTAACGAATATTATGGGTTCCACAAAAAAGTAGGTCATTCGACCGTAAAGTGCAAACAGCTGCAAGAGTTCCTTGCTGAGAAATTTAGTAAAGGAGAGTTTGAGGTTTTGGAAGAGGAAAGTCAGAGATACAAAGCACAAAAGCGGAAGGAAGCCAAGCTATGAGAAGCTACTTGCAAATCGGCAAACCCGAAAGATGACACTTTGGATGCGACTAAGCGGCAAAAGCCAGTAGGAGACAATGACGGATCCGGCGATCCACGAGTTGTTGTCGGTGTAATCATGGGCAGATTACAATTTTGTGACGACATCATTCGTACAATCAAGAAATACAAACGAAAGGTTGTCGCTTCAGTCAACCAGGAACCCATAAGGAGTGCATACACGTAGTCGATTTGGCGATCACTTTTACCGCCAAAGATGTTAAAGGAGTCAGCTTCCCACATAATGACCCCGTAGTTGTCAAACTCCAAGTTACTGACTGTGATGTTTTGCGAATTCTCATCAATACTGGGAGTTTAGTATACCTCATATTCAAAGAGACTTCGGATAAAATGGTACTGCTGGATGTTCAGCTCAAACCCCTGGATAGGACCTTAACCGCATTTGATGGAAGTACAATCAATGCGTTCGCAACGGTGAAGCTAGTATTCCGAGTTGTTGGAATTACAAGATGGATAAAACTACTTGTTGTAGATAAGACACCAATCTATAACATGATCCTAGGAACACCTTGGATACACATGACGAAAGCCGTGCACTCAAGATATCATCAATCTGTTAAGATCCCGACAAACAAAGGAGTGTATACACTCAAAGGAGATCAAAAGATGGCTAGAACTTGCTTCATCACCGAGTTGATGTTAAGGAACAAGTCATGCATGATCGCTGTGTCAGTATGAAGCAAAGCACTATCCGAGCAACCTGCTCCCTAGAAGCCAGACCGATCTACTGTTGAACTTGTCAACATCGATTTGACTGACCTGTCAAAATGCGTAAGCATTGGTGTTGACTTAAGCAAGCCAATCAAAGAGAAGCTGATTCGGCTCCTTGAAGAGAATGTTACGAAATTCGCATGGGCACCAAGAGACATGCCTGGATTCAACCTTGCAATTACAAGTCATAGGCCAAATGTCGACCTGACATATAAGCCGATTAAACAAAAAAGAAGAATGTTCAGGCCAGAGAGAACAAATGCTGTAATTCAAAAGGTCAAAAAACTGATTAAAATCGGGTCCATCACCAAAGTTCAATATCCTGAATGGCTAGCCAACCTGGTAGTCGTTCCAAAGAAGAATAAAAAATGACGAGTCTGCGTAGACTTTACTGATCTCAACAAAGCATGTCCAAAGGACAGCTATCCATTGCCAAATATGGACTGAATTGTTAAAGCAATCACTGGAAACAAATTTCTTTCGTTCATGGATGCTTTCTCGGGGTATAATCAGATTCGGATGCATCTCGACGACATGGAGAAAACTTCATTCATCACGGAACGAGGAACTTATTGCTACAAAATAATGTCATACGGCCTAAAAAATGCTGGAGTAACCTACAAACGCCTCGTAAACAAAATGTTTGCCGACCAACTTATGAAAACAATGGAAGTGTATATAGACGACATGCTGGTAGGTTATTAAGAGCCGAAGATCATGTCGATCATTTAGCTCATTGCTTCAAGACTCTGAATGAGTATCAGATGAAGCTCAATCGAGCACAATGTACTTTCGAGATTACATCGAGATAATTCCTCGGATACATAGTTACTCAAAGAGGAATCGAGACTAATCCATAGCAGGTTACAACAATCCAAGAATCGCCTTCTCCAAAAAATAATTGAGAAGTACAAAGGCTAACGGGCTGAGTAGCCGCCCCGAACCGCTATATATCATGCTCAACCGAAAAGTGTCTTCCATTCTACAACTTCTTGCGTAGAAACAAAGAATTCAAGTGGGACAAAATCTGCAAAAAGGCTTTCTCCGAGTTGAAAGAGTACCTTTCAACACCACCGAACCTCGCTAAACCAGAAAATAGAGAGTCACTATATTTATAGATCACAGTTTTTGCCTCGGCAGTAAGTAGTGTACTAGTTTGACATGACAGAGGAACTCAGTACCCGATCTTCTATATCAGCAAATCGCTAGAAGGAGCCGAGTTGAGATACCTGACTACCAAGAAACTCGTGTTAGTAGTAGTCACTTCAGCAAGGAAGTTGCGACCTTACTTCCAGTCTCATACCATTATAGTATTAAAGAATCATCCACTACGGACGATACTGTATAGTCCAAACCAGTTAGGACGACTGACAAAGTGGGTAATCGAATTGAGTGAGTATAACATCGATTTTAAAGGACGCACAAGTGCGAAATCGCAAGTACTAGCTGAATTCTTAATAGAGCTATCTCCAAATATAGTACCTCTAGAGTCGGCCAAAGATCAAACATGGAAGATATATGTGGAGTAGGCATACGACTGGAGAGCCCTACATGAGAAATCCTAGAACAGTTATTCCGACTTGCATTCCCGGGTTCAAACAACGAGGCAGAGTATGAAGCATTAATTGCGGGAATTAAACTAACTAAGGAAGTAGGAGCTACTGATATCAATTGCTATTGTGACTCCCAACTCGTCGTTAACCAGTTAACAGAGGTGACGATACGAAGAATGATCGAATGGAAGCCTACCTTCACATTGTTAATAAATTGACAAGGACTTGAGATTTAGGATAAACAAAATCTCAAGGTCCGATAACACATATGCCGATGCCGTAGCAGCTCTTGCATCTACAACAGACGCCATTCAAAGATGAACCATCCTAGTGGAAAGTATAGATCGTCCAAATATAAACCTACCAAAAGGAAATCTCGAACTCGTCTCGGCTATAGATGATGCTCGAGAAGAATCAGTTTTCAAGATGGCAGATGCCAAATAGAACTACAAACCAAAGGTGGATTTCTGAGATGAGATCTTCACATACATTATAGACGGCAAAATGCCAGATGACAGATGGCAGCCCGCCGACTAAAAGCTAAGTGTGCTTTTTACGCCCAAGTCAGTGAAAAACTTTACCTAAGAAGTACGAAGAGAGTAATGTTCACTTGCGTTCACGATGATGAGGTTGACGAGATCATCAAAGAGATGCATAACAGAGCTGGTGGAAACCACAACAGCTGAAGAACACTCGTTCTAAAGATCAGAACACTCGGCTATTATTGGTCGACTATGGCAAAAGATTGTGCCAAATATATTGCTAAGTGTGACAGGTGCCAGAGACACAGACACATCATTCACGCTCCAACAGAGGAGCTGACCTCGGAAATCATGCCTTATCCATTTATGCGATGGGCAATTGATATAGTCGGGCCATTCTCACCATCACGACAAAAGAGGTTCATGCTCGTTATAACTGACTACTTCTCAAAGTGGGTTGAAGAAGAAGCTTATTCTTAGGTCAAGGACAGAGATGTGATCAAATTCGTGTGTGGAAGAATATCATTTGCCGACATGGTCAACCATACGAGATTGTGAATGATTGATGAGTGTTATTTTTAATGGTTTTAGAGCCCTATCTTAGGTTGTTTTGCATCCGATTAGATAGGTTTTCCATGCATTTCGGTCCATTTAGGTTAGTTTTGTACTTTTTGCATTTGCATTTGGAGTTTTGGAGTTTTTCTGGGAAAAGGAGCAAAAAAGAGCTTAAAATAGAGCTAAAGCTATTGGAACCAGCTGCTAAGAAAAAGGAGTTGCTCAGACTCGGATCGCTGCCTTGCAGTTTGCAGGGCGAGGATTGCTTGGATCGCTAACGAAAGGAAACCTCAGTAGCCAGCCTCAGTCTATCTACCGCGAGGGAGAACCAACTTATCACACTCGGACCATTCCACTCGGCCTCAGCCTGCAAGGAATGAGTAAAGAACTCCTCGGTGTCCAAGCTCGCCAAGTGACAGCGAGGAGAAGATTTCTAGTTAACCAACTTANATGAGTAAAGAACTCCTCGGTGTCCAAGCTCGCCAAGTGACAGCGAGGAGAAGATTTCTAG
>OVBA01002051.1:192-20352 GCA_900406435.1 Lepidium aucheri
TTTTTTTCTATTTTTATAAAGGAAATGGGTATTTTGGTAATTTAAAATATTAGAGAAAAAAGTAGGTTATATAATTAATTTAAAAAAACTAGGTTATTTAAGTAATTTATAAAATAAAGTAGGTTATTTAAGTAAATTTCCCTAATTTTTATGTAGGATTAATGGGGAGTTAAGTGGGGTTCTTAAGAACAAAAAAATGAGAGAGAATAAAAAGATGAAAAAGAGAAAAAAAAAGAAGAAAGAGTAAAAGATGAGAGAAAGTAAAAAAGGAGAGAGGGTAAAAGAGGAGAGAGAGTAAAAAAGAGGAGAGAGAGTAAAAAAACGAGACAGAGTAAAAAAAGAGGAGAGTGAGTAAAAAAAAGGAGAGAGAGTAAAAAAGAGGAGAGAGTGAAAAGATGAGACAGAGTAAAAAAGAGGAGAGAGAGTAAAAAGATGAGAGAGACTAAAAAGAGGAGAGAGAGTAAAAAGATGAGACAGAGTAAAAAAGAGGAGAGAGACTAAAAAGATGAGAGAGACTAAAAAGTGGAGAGGGAATAAAAAGATGAGACAGAGTAAAAAAAAGGAGAAAGAGTCAAAAGATGAGAGAGAGTAAAAAAGAGGAGAGAGAGTGAAAAAGAAGAGATAGAGTAAAAAAGAGGAGACAGACTAAAAAGATGAGAGAGACTAAAAAGAAGAGAGAGAGTAAAAAAATGAGACATATTAAAAAAAGAGAAAGAGACAAACGATAAGAGAAAGTAAAAAGAGGAGAGAGAGTGAAAAAGAGGAGAAAGAGTATATGAGAGATGGTAAAAAGAGGAGAGAGAGTAAAAAAGAGGAGGAAGTGTGAAAAAGAGGAGAGCGAGTAAAAAAAGAGAGGGTAAAAAGAGGTGAGAGAGTAAAAAAGAGGAGAGAGAGTGAAAAAGAGAAGAGAGAGTAAAAAATGAGAGAGGGTAAAAAGAGGAGAGAGAATAAAAAATAGGAGAGAGAGTAAAAAAAGGAGAGAGAGTGAAAAGATGAGAGAGAGTAAAAAAGAGGATAGAGAGTAAAAAAGAGGAAAGATAGTAAGAAAATGAGAGAAAATAAACTTTTTAATAATAAAATAATCTAAGAGACTCATTACGAGAGTCTCTTAAATAAAAAACTTTCACAAGGATTCTTAAATTTTTTAATAATAAAATAAACTAAGAACCCTTTAATAATAGTGGTCTAAAGTATCATTTTTATATTCTTAGCACTAAAAAAATGATACAACTAATGTTCCAAAATTACTTTAAGAGATTGATAAGAAGCTAAAGCATTTTATCTTGGTTTTTGAAGTCAACATTGTAGACACTTTGACCACTTTACCCAAAGTCCATTCGTTCCGAAATTCAACCTCCATCAAAATAAATTATTTATATGAAAAAGAGTATGTTAACGAAGAGAGTAAAGTCTAAATTACCCAACTAATTCTACTTAACTCCTATAAAGCCGTCACAAAATCAAGCTCTTCTTTCCCTAGAGTCATGTACTCGGTCCCAACAAGCATTTAGCAAAAGAACTCGTTTTTGGTTCAAACCTAGAACACCACTAGTAAAAAAAACAGAGTACAGCCACTATATAATTCATGACTAAGCATAAAATTTCGTGGCTATATTATCAAATACATACGATTAGTCACGAAAATAAAAGTGTGTATAAGATCGTGACTAAAAATTTATCGTGGCTTTTTGTGATAACATAATCACGTTTTATACTAAAAATTCGTGACTAACCTAACCACGAAATAGTAATATAAAATCACAATGGCTATAATGACAAATTCGTGACAAAATAGTCACGAAGTTCGTGTGACTAGAACGTGGCCAGTATAGTCACGACTTTACCCGTGGTTTTTCTCGTAGTTATGTGTCACGAAAAAATTGTAACAAATAACGTGACTACGTTTGTCACGTTTTTTGTAACCGTTAATTTGTATCTATTTAGCCATGGTTTCTGTCCATAACTAACTTATTTAGCCATAACTGTGTCACCTATTTTTCCATGGCTAAATGCATATCTAATATAGTAAAAATTAGTTCCAAAAAACCTGAATCTTAAAAGTGGAATTCAATATCATAAATTACCAAAAAAATATATTAGACATTCCAAAAGATCCGATTACAAATTTTTGATAGACTAATATTCAATCTAAAGTCTACAATAGATAAGCAATTGTTAATTGAACTCACAAAAGCACACCACCTATCTAGATCAGATTGGTGTTCTTGAGTAAGGTAGAGCAGATGTAGTAGATGAGACTGTTGGAGTCGGGTTTATGGTTGTGGCCGGAACAGGAGGAGTTACATTCGTCAAAACAGTAGGGTTTGTGGCAGCAGCACGATGAGAACTCTGTTGAAGTATTTGGAGGATCATATTTAAGGCAACTCTTGTTGCTGACATCTCCTCTTTGACTGTAGACATGTCAACCTTAAACTCACGATTCAGTGCTACCATGTCTTCTTTGAGTGTCATCATGTCAGTCTTGAGAGCTTCTATATTGTTGTTTACAGATTCAGAGTGAGTCTCCAAATTGGATAAATGCATGTCCATGTCCAGCCTACGTTTAAGAGAAGCAAGTACTGACTCATTTGGCTCTAATTCTCGGAATTGAACACTGCCTAATCCATATATACGCCTTCTAGAAGACTGACCACAGCTGTCCAAAAAGTAAAACAAAACAGCAGAGAAAAAAGTTCAATAAAACATATCTCATTCTCAAAACCAAAAAGAAAACAATTAATCTAATGTTCAGAATCTAATACCACAACTAAAAACCAAAGAAAACAATTAATCTAACTAATCTACTATCTCACGTCATATACTATCTCATTTCAGCACAAATATAAGAAGCTTGATTGACAAGTGGAGAGCAAACACATTTCAGGTCATATACTATCTCATTTCAGCACAAATATTTTTCTGCAAATTGACTTTTACTAATCTTCTAACACATCCACTAAACACGTCAACATACTTGAACCCAAAAACTTTCAAATGCTCCAATAAACTAGAGTACTGAGTACCTTAATATATTCTTCATTTAGCAAAATACGAGGAGATCCATTTTCAGCTGTCAATTGTGTAACAGCTTCCTCTAATTCAAGTACCAAGGGATTGAGCTCTAGCATTAACGAAAGTTCCATTTTTCGTATATGTGTTTTCTGCACCAGATCTATGTAAGATGGTGGTTCATTAGAACCAGATTTTTTCTTGGGTATGTTTTTTCCAATGGATGTAGACCAAATCATCAAACTTAGCTTCCCAATAGTAGTTTTGCTAGAAAATAAAAGACATTAGTAACTAACTGTGACTTATTAAATAATGGAGGCTGAAAGTAGTTAGTGTATCCAATACAAACACTTACCCCAAAAGTTTGCCACCATTTATCTTTTCTCTCTTGAGGAACAAATTTCCAACTACTCCAAGGTCCCATGTAGTTACCTTGCCAAGTTGTGCGAACAAATTTGTAGACAGAATCATCAATACCAAACCTGACAAAAAGAGAATCAGAGAAATAGAGTAAAAGATTCATTTGATTTTCTGAATTATAGACAAAGATGTACTTACCATAAAGCACCATTGAGTTTATTTGGATGGAGGTGTGGCTGCTGTTCTCGGGAGGGAGCATTCATTAGTGCCTCTAGTGTACTACGAGTGTAATTGTTTGCAACTGAAGAGGCATTGCTTGTACTTCTAATAGCTCCTGGAGGCATCTTACTTCTTGAAGTTGAACCTGAAAATAGGCAAGGGAAAGAAGTTCTTGAAGTTTTTTATTTTCTGTTCCACTAACTCACAGTAGTTACAAAGTATCAATTATAAGACAAAGCATCAATCAATTTAGATCTTCAAATAACAATGTCTTATTTTGACTAAAGAATATACTATTCATTGTATGCTTCATCAGGACAATAAAAAACAGAACAAAAACATGACAATTCGTTTTGGTCCAAGCATTCTACAATTCGTTCACTTTCTAATATAGCAAGAAGAGCACCACAAAACCCCAACTTGAACTTCACTTGTTACACCCATCATCGAACTCAGCCGCAATTTATAAAAGTGGATCGAAGAAATTATCATTCAGGGTTCTCACTAAAGCGTTTTAATCAAATGACAAAGTGAAAGAGAACCAATCTGAGAAAGAGAAGAGAAGCATAAGAAAGCATTTTAAAATCTCATTTAAGAAAAAAACATTTACCAAATTGAAACCCTAGAAATCAAATTAGAAAGAGAAGAAATGAGATCAAAGTTTTAATCAAAGGAGAGCGAAGTTTTAATCAAACCTGAAGGAGTAAAACTTCTGGTTCCTGTTGGAGGCGCCATTGTCGCCAAAAAAAAGGAGAAGAGAGTGAAGTTTTTTTTTCTGATGAAGGAAAAGATCGAATGAATTTTTGCTTCTCCTTTTCGTCAATGTGTTGCAGAATGACAACACAATTTTCTTTTCCTTCTTGTAAGTGTTGGAGCCAAACCCAAATATTTGCTTTGGAGCCAAACCCAAAACCCAAATATTTGCTTTGGAGCAAAAACCCAAAACTTAAACCCAAATTATTTGGAACCAAAATTGGAGCCAAACCCAAATTATTTTTCTTTTTGTTATTACGAAATTTTTTTAAATACTAAACACTTTTAGTTTTTTAATTTATAATTATGGTTTCAATTAGTCATATAATTAGAATTGAATTTTGGTTAGAACTAACATTATCTAAAATGATTTAATTAGCATTATCTAAACTAATTTAATTAGTTATCTAATGATGATTTTAATTCTATATTCTATATTCTGAAATGAAATATGATGTGTAAATTGGGCAATATGACATAAACAGATTCTTTAGTTTAATACAAATCATACGATACAACAAATAAAGCAAGATAGTCCAACTAAAAAGATATTATTCATGGAATTATTCATACATTTATTTTTAAAATTATAATTAAAGTTAACAAGCATCGGGAATCATAATCAGAGTCCGAATCAGAATCATCACATACGTCACCTAATTCATCTTCTGATATATATTCGTCATTTGGAGGATCTCCAACTATTGTATCATAATTCGAGACATCTTCGAGAACATGTGATTCAATTCGCAACATTGGACTTGGTGCTACAAGCTGATTGTGTATATTCTCTTGTAATGCAGTTAGAGTAACTTCTGAAGTTTCATGAATCCCGCATGACATAACTTTTGTACAAGCCCACCATTCAATTATTGAGTTACGACGTACACGCGGATAAGGAATAAAACATACCTGATCACAGTTACCAGACAATATAAAAGGATCATATTTTCCGTATTCCTCAATGGTGCCACATCAACGAAACCTGAAGGATGTGTGCGTACTCCACGACCCTCTGTTGTGTCAAACTACCTACATTTGAATATCATGACCTTCAAACCAACTGAATCATGGTATTCAATCATCATTATATCATTAATTAACCCATAATAATCTGTCTCGTTGGTTCCACGAACATAGAGACCGTAGTGCTGGGTCTTTTTATTCTGACCATGATTGTGAGTATGGAAACAGTATCCTCGTGAGAAATATATAGGCCAAGATGTATAGCTAGATTTTGGACCTTGTACAAAATCCAACATCCATAAGGAAAATTCATATGATTTGCATGTATTTTTAATATGCAAATTAAATATCATATAAACAATTTTAGAATTAGCTACTATAATTTGAATTAAAAAAATTATTACACATTGAAACTCGTAAATTGTTTACACCAGTCCGTAAATTGTTGGTCTTTTGCTATTTATAGTTCGTTACAAGTGACCTATGGGTTTAGCTGCATCATATACTCTTCAAACATCCTGTGTATGGTTCGTAAGACAAATTTATTTAAATTACGATATTAAATAGATAAATATAGAAATCAAATTTCATACTTTTCATATGGTTCAAATTCATCACAATTAAGCAATAGAAATGTTTGGAGTACAGTGTAGTCCACATCTGTTAACCATGATGTTGTGTTGTTCCCACTAACTCGACCTTCATGGTAAAACAAGCTCAGAATGTCTAGAGCATTATATGTAAATTAAATATTTCCAGACACATCGTCGTTTACAACTTCTGGATTTCTAAACACATTTGCAGATACATTTGAAATATCATCATACAAATATTGTGCAACAATCAAACCTGCAATGTGTGCCTTATTTTTAACTTTTTTCTTCAAATGATACATGTATCTCTCAAATGGATACATCCACCTATATTGGACTGGACCACCTAAAGCGGCTTCATCTGGTAGGTGCACTGGAAGATGTTCCATAACATCAAAGAATGATGGAGGAAATATCTTTTCCAAATTACAAAGCTTCACCACGATGTTTTCTTTCAAAAGAGCAACATCTTTGCATCGTTAAGTCTTCGCTGAAATGTCCCAAAAAATGCAATTTCTACACACATATACAATAACAATAAGTATTGTTTATCAAGAGATATATAAATATATAATAGAGTAAAAAATACCTGAAATTGCTATGTGAATATTTCTTGAAAGAAGTTCTGAAAAGACAAATGGGAGGAGTCGTTGCATGATAACATGGCAATCATGACTTTTTAGTCCTGATAACTTCAAATTGTTTTCATCAATACACCAACTAAACTTTGACGCATATCCATCTGGAAATTTTATATCATTTTTCAACTAATTGAGGAATTTGTTTTTTTCCTTCATTTGACAACCTAAAGATTGGTATTGGGATTGTTCCATCTTGCTTGACATGCAACTATTTTCTTATACACATAGCTATAAGATCCATTCTTGATTTGATGTTATCTTTCGTCTTTCCCGAAATATTAAACAATGTGTTGATTAAGTTATCAAAGAAAATTTTGTCAATGTGCATGAAGTCAAGGTTAAGTCGAAGAAGAAGGTCTTCCCAATATGGCAAATCCCAAAAGATACTCTTCTTTACCCAATTATGGTAATCACCATAGCCATCTATAGTTTGAGCAGGCTTCTCGTGACCATTCCCTCCACAATAGACTGTTCTTGATAATCCCTCAATGTTATTTATTCTTTCGTGAAGAATTTCTTCTCCAGTCAGCCACGATGAAGGATCATCTACTACTGTTTTTCCCCATTTAAACGTCGGATAATTCTTATGTAAGGATGATCTTTATGGAGAAACATTCTATCAAAATCAAACCAACAATGTTTCCTTCCATTTTGTAGCCAAAACGATTTTGTTTGAACAAGACAATATGGGCACGCTAACTGACCATGTGTCATCCAAACAGATAACATGCCATACGCTAGAAAATCGCTGATTGTCCACATCAATGCAACTTTCATCGTAAAATTTTGTTTCTTTGATATATCGTACGCTTGCACACCATTATCCCATAAAATTTTCAGTTCTTCAATAAGCGGTTGAAGATAAATATCCGAACTCTTTTTTGGATGTTTTGGCCTCAGAACTAGTACCGACAAAAAGAAGTATTCCGTCTTTATGCACATGCCAGGAGGTAAGTTATTAGGAGTTACAATCACAGGCCAAAACAAATGTGCCTCATCACTCATACCAACAGGATGGAATCGATCTGTTGATAAGCCTAAATAAATATTACGACTTTCAGCTACAAAACTAGGATGTATCTTATTAAAATGCTTCCAGGCTTCTCCATCTGACGGGTGATGCATTTCTCCTTTAGGAGATATATGTTCAGCGTTCCAGCGCATATTAGATGCAGTTATCTCTAATTGGTATAATCTCTTTAACCGCTCCGTAATTGGCATGTAAAACATTTTTTGCTTCAGTTTTTTTACTGATTCTGTTGTTTGGGTGATACCTATCTTTTTTACAGAATTTACAATGCAATAACTCTTTATCTTCTCCTTTCCAGAAGAGCATACACTTATCCTCACAAACATCAATCTTATGTACATGAAGTCCTAGTGCCCGTGTCAACTTCTTTATCTCGTAGTATGCCGTTCGAGCTTTATTTGGCTTCGGAAGAACTTTTCTAAATGTCTGTGATAACTCATCCACATATGCTTCAAACAAATTGTAATCGGTTTTTGCTTTAAGAATATTTGAAGCCAACCACAACTGAGAAATTCCTTCATTGCATCCATCATAAAGGGGTAGATTAACATTTTCAAAAGCTTGAAAAACAGTGTCATTATATGGCTTTTTGTTGGTTGCTTCCACCATATTCTCTAATATATGAGAATCTGGAACATTTTCTCCCATGTTAACATTTTTGGATGGAAAACGTTCGTAAGTCCTACTCGGAACTTGAAAATTTGAAGCTTGCTCATATCCTGTTGCTTCTTTACCGGTAGACTGGTTTGCTGTTGATGATTCGCCAACATCAAAACAATTTGCTCCATGACTAGACAAACATAATAATTTCTCTTGGATCCCACACAAAAAACATGTTTGGATACAGTTCTTGCATCATGATGCTTTTGGTTCTTACATCGCACACAAAGACACAGTAGAGTGTTTAGCTCTTGGTAAGAAGCTTGATTATAAGCAAATGCAAGAAATACATTAATCCCCTCTACAAACTCTTCAGATACACAATTTATTACTAGATCAATATGTCGATCCATCCACTTTCTTGATTCAGAAAAATGAGACATTTTGGAGAATAGAATGACAATGAACAGATGGAATGGAAGAGAAAGAGAGGAAGGGAAATAGAGGAAGTAAAAAAAGAAATAAGATATGTTGGTTTCCAAAGATATCTTCTTGATTCGTAGGCATTAAAAGATGGACACGGTTTTGCCACGAAAATATTACGTGACTAAGATAGCTACAAAATAGCCATATAAATGCAATTGTGGCAAAATTTTAGTCACGAAATAATCACTGTTCTCGTCGTGATAAAATGAGAATGTATTCCCTGCCCAACAACGATTTGACTACTTACTGATTTGTGAAGTAGAAGGAAAATTCGATTGATAACACAGTTTGCCACAAAATATTTAGTGGATAAACTGTGTCTATTTTGCCATGTTCTGGCCATGAATTATTTGGTGACTATATCAGCCACAAAATAAATATGGATAAACCGTGGTATGCTTTGGCACAAAACTTTATGGTTAAAATGTTACTAATTAGCCATGAAAGGGTCACTAGTTTTCATTTCATGGCTTTTATTATTTTTTCGTGGCTAATTGTAAGCATGCCACAAAGTTATCGTGACTCTTTTGTGACTATATGAAAAATTTCTACTAGTTAGGAATGATCCACCAATGGAGATCACATGGATATACTCACACCCACTATGGAGAAATCTGTTTAGCCTTAACATTCTAGGGACAAAAATGATTACTTAGTAGTGATGAGAATAGCTCTACTCGACACTGGATTTAGAGAATATCAGCACGCGTGCATCGCTACAATCCAAACAACACTAAATGTTGTTACAATATTTGTCACATTGTTCCCAAACTTCAGCATATCACTAGAAGACTAACAAATCTACCATAACATGCAAATCCAATTGCAAATCATAGGCGCTCCTCATAATTAGTTACTCATGATTCTCGAAGTAATTTGACTAATTTATCTCTTGGAATTTGTCTAGAGATGTTGATGCAGAATATACTTTGTTGTGATTCAAGTTGTATGAGGAATGTATCTTTCATGTCAGGGGAAGACTTAAATTCAGGGCATGGTTTTAGACTTTGTAGGCCATTTCCTACTTTATGAGTGCCTAAGATTTGCAATTGGATTTTCATGTTCTGGTAGATTTGTGGGTATTCTAGCGATATGTTGAAGTTTGTGAACAATGTGACAAATATTGTATAAACATTTAGTATTGTTTGGATTCTAGTCATACACACATGCTGATATTCTCTATATCTGATGTCGAGTAGAGCTACTCTTGCAACTATTGGTAACCATTTTTTGTATATAGAGCATTATGGTTTAAACGAATTGCTCCATAGTGGACATGAGTATCTTTCTGAGATCTCCATTGGTGGATCATTCCTTTATTGATGCGGAGAAGGATCATTTGTTCTGAAACTGTAGCTGGAACCAAGTGTTGATTTCAGTTTGAAGCTAGATTGAGTTCTATTGTTGAATGCTTGTTGGGACTGAGTACATGCCTTATGACTTTATGAAAAGAAGAGCTTAGTTTTGTGAAAGCTTTATAGAGGTTGAGTAAAGGTAGTTGGATAATAGGGATTTTACTCTCATCGTTTTCATATTCTACTTCATATAAATAATTTATTTTGCTAAAGCTTGATTTTCTGAAAGAAAATGCTTTGGGTAAAGTGGTTAAAGTTTCCATATTGTTGAGTCTAGATACCATGACAGAGTGCTTTAAATTCTTATCAATCTCTTGAAGTAATATTGGAACATGAGTTGTATCCTTTTATCAATCTCTCAAAGTTTCTCATGATATGGTTATGTTGATGAAGCTTGGAAAGATTCCAAATATTTATCCAGTATTGGATGGTATTGTTTTCCAGATTCAACAAGAGGTGCAAACATGGGGGAAAGATGTATCTTTTGTTGTTTGTTGCCATTGCATACTGAGTTTGAAGCGATCGTGAGGGCCATGGAATCCCTGCTGAAGTTAAAGATTGGAGAAATTTGGTGTGCCAGTGACTGTGCAGAGATCCTGAAGATGGTAACAATCCTTGAAAACTAGCCAGCATTCTCAAATTATCAGGAAGAGTTTAATAGACTCAAAAGACTCTTTTTAGCTTTTCTCTACATCAGGTTCCCAGAGATCTCAACCATAAGGCGGATTGTCTAGCTCGTAGCATTCGTACTTTATCCAAGAATTGTTCATTTGTAAACTCTATGCCATCTTTATGGCTTTCATAATTTATATAAGTTCAATATGTTAGTAAGAAATAGAATATAGAAGACGGTACTATGAGGTGTTTAGCTATGTAAAGAGAGGCAATATTCTTTTACCTTTAAAAGCCTGAAGGTACATCAAGCTTTACTTCCCACATATGTATTTCTATATACTCTATTCTTTTATGCATGTATAGATTTCTAATGTGGAGGATCCAAATGATGGCAACCACGGAGCATACATTCTGTACTAGCTTATAGTAGAAAACAACTCATAGTCATAGTACTTCTAGAGACTATAAGGGTCAAAAATTAGATTGTCATGGCTTTGATACCCCAAATACAGACACATAATGGGTACAACCAAAAAAGATGATTATAAGATTTTCTAACAAGTTCTATAGGATTTTATAAAGAGGCTTATAAGGTTTTATACGGATCAAGGTGGATAACTCTAAGAAAAAGATGTTTATCGAAAATATAGAATACGATTTTTTAGAATTTGATTAGAGTTTAATTTCCTAAGGTTTTCTCTTAAAGAACATTTGAGAGAGTTTGAGAGAAAAGATTGAATATCATTTGAATCATCTTGTTTAAAGATGACTGAAGAATCTCTTATCCCCATATCTAATTTTATTTCATTATTTTTATCTTCTTATCATTTGTTTTCTTTTCTATTTTCAGTATGTGTGAGTAGTTCTTAGGATGGTTGAAGGCTAGGTAGATCTAGGGTTGGGTTATTGATCTTTGATGGTTAGGTTGTTAGATTCCTTCTATTTAGGTGCTTTTAATACTAGATTTAACTTGATCACTTGAAAATAGATGATAGGAGATTTCATGCCTGAGTGGTGTTCGATAAAATTCCTGAAAGATCTAATTTAGAGTTTTTCTTCCTTAACCTTCTAGAGATGATGTTTTGGGGATAGTGGACTTAATGAACTTGATCTTAATGCTTATTGATTGATTGGTTTGCAAATAAGAGTTTAGTAAATTATTTGATTGATATAGAAGTTAATGCCATGAAAGTGGGTTGATCTAGTATTGTGATTCATGTCCTACGCTAAGCTTGATTATACCTTGTTGCATCATTGACTGATTTCTCTTCCTTGGATCGTTTGCCTTTCCCTAGATCATTCGCTTTTAATCAATTGCCTTTGCTTCTACATTGTCCTATTTTTGTTTGATCTTATTTGGTGCTTGAGTTTATTTCATTTATGCTTTGTTTGGTTTTAATTTGGTTAAGGTATTAGTTATAGTTATCAATATCACACCTCTTGAATTCTTTAACTTAAGTGAGAATCATATAGTTCTAGTGTATTGATTTTAGGTTTTTTGTGCTTCGAACCTCAAATACTTCAATGATAAGTTGTTTGCATTTGTTCAATTAATTCCTTGCTTGTCATCACACAAAAAAACCAATCATCAGTGGTACCGGTCCTTTCTTGTAGTAGCGAGTAGTAAGTAGATCAGAATCTTCTTTAAAAGCTTGAGATGATGTTCTAGCCACAAGGACTGATTTTCTTTTAGACTAAAGCAAAAAAACTAAAGATTTTCACTATAAGAAAGCAAGAAGAACACACAAAGACAAGTCCAACATGATCAGTACAACAATCCATTGTATCATAGAGCATTCAAACACAAGAGGATGAGAAAGATTCAGGTCAAATTCTTCTTCATTTGAACACCTTTGCGGAATTCTTCTTCATTTGAACACCTTTGAAGAAAAATTGCCGAAGATAGGAGATTTTTTAAAACTTGCTCCATCAAGTTAGATATTTGAAAAATTCATTTATCTTAATGAGAAAGATAAGCTGGGTAAAATCTTTCCTTGAAAAGAATGTCTGAGGAAATTTTCTCCTTGGGTTGAATATAAATAATTGTATTTTTAATATACTAAATTATTATTTTAATGCAAGTTACCTTTAGTTGAGTGGTAGGCGGTAAGTCCACTAAAGGCAGACGCACTTGCATGTTCAGGGATCGAATCGTGTCGCCTGTATTATGCATAAACTTTGCAAATGGACCGACCAATTGTGACCCAATTTTAACAAAAAAATTATTATTTCAGTATCTTAGTTAAGACTCAACTCTTAGTATTGCATCAATATATGTCAACCCATATTAAATAATGAGTGCAACACATTTTGGATCGCCATCTTGTATTTGATATCTTGCAGCCAGAGTAAGTTTCGCTTCAATAAGTAAGTAAGAGTTGTATGAATCACTTCTGATTCTACCAAGTATGTCGAAACAATTCTATAGCAAATTATGTCTTTTTTTTCATATATAACTAAAAACGAGGTCTGTGGTGAGAAGTTCTAGTTCTTAATTATTTCTATCTTTGTTCATTCTCATTTAACCAAGGTAAAAAATTAAATGGTTTTCCAGCATTGAAATTTTAGGAGCAATTATATTTTGCAATTGAACCTTCTAACTAAAATAAATGCAAATCAATACATCAAACTCTAAAATTAATGCAATATAGACCTTATATAAATTTTAAACAAGTTTTCAAGGTCACATATGTTGTTAGATTTTCAAAATTTTAAAAGCAAATATGAATTTATTATTTAGGACTCTTGATTTAGGGTCTGATTGGAATTGCTTTCGTTTTATTGTTTTGAAAAGCAAAATTTTTTGTAATATACTGAAATGAAACCAATCATATTTTAGAGTCAAAAATAAACTAGAATATGATTGGTTTAGTTTCAGTATCTTACAAAAAATTTTGCTTTTCAAATCACGAAAACAAAAACAATTTCAATCAGGCTCTCTCAATTAGCAACTGCTTTTGTTTGGTTATTTTTAAAAGTAAAAATCTTTATATTAGAGTTAAAAACAAACTAGAATATGATTGGTTTAATTTCCATCTCATATAAACATTTTTTTTGTCAACGCCAATATCAATATGGGCCACAAAGGCCGGTCCATTAGCCAAATTTCTACATAAATCTCGTAGGTGATGAGACTTGATCCCTGGTGCATGTGTGTCTGTCTTTAGTGGACTTACCACCAGCCACTAGACTAAACGCCACTTGCACATTATAATGTATTGACTTTAGAGTTTATAATATTGAATAGCATTTATCTTAATTGGATAATTACAATTCTCAATAAGTAAACTGTCTTCCACCTTATGTTTCCATAAACCCCCAAAAATAAAAAGGCTTTCCTTTTGTTTTTTTTTCTTACTCTACATAAGCCACCAAGAAATGGTACACAAAACTGAACAGAGGAAGAAGTTTACTTAATATGACTCTGTTGTAAATCATTGAGCTATGAACCGGTTAGTATTCTGTATGATCTAACTTGTTAGTTTTTGTTTTGCATATTGTATAAATAAGATCAGCACAGGATTTATGAGTTCAAGTGAATGTGGTTTACGAAACCACGATACATCCCGGTGAGCATAACGCACAAAGGATCCACTAACAAGTAAAAAATTAAAGGATTACAAGCTTGAGATCACTCACCAAATATTTAATCTTGTGCCATTCTAGATTCACCAAGCAAGAAGAAATACAAGAGCACTCACCATCCGATTATTCTCACTCTCAACTCACTCTCTCTAGTTGCAGCTAAAACTTAATGTTTCACTCTGGTAATCCTACTCTCTCCTTTAATCAATGCTTATATAGCTGCTTGTTAATCATTATGTTTCCCAAATTGTCTCTGCAGCGGCTCTGTCACATCAAAATGATGTGATTCATTCCTTAACAAGTTTGTAGATACAAAAGCAAAGTTTGTCGTTTTGCCAAAAGCATAGCTCAGATTGTTGGAGTTTGATTATCAGATTGATTAAAACGTTTAGCACGTGTGCCTATATGGTTTAGTCGATTTAAAGGAATGACACAATAATCAAAAGGAAAAGATAACATTGAATCTGTTTTAACAGATTCTGTTATTCGAACATTGTGATAAAGGCAACGAGAAGTGTGTATATATATAGGTTGATAGAGAAGAAAAAGGATATACAAAGAATTATTCTCTCTCTAAAACCTTCGTATAGAAACTTCTTCTTTCTAGTTTCAAGCTCTTCTTCACCGTGAACAGAGGAGAGTTGCAGAGAAAGTTTGGAGCCAATCCTTCGTG
Source organism: Lepidium aucheri (assembly GCA_900406435.1). Classification (NCBI taxonomy): domain Eukaryota; kingdom Viridiplantae; phylum Streptophyta; class Magnoliopsida; order Brassicales; family Brassicaceae; genus Lepidium; species Lepidium aucheri. The sequence goes on from OVBA01002051.1 coordinate 15,078, forward strand.
TCAATTCTTTCACAAGAATCGGAGGAATACTCGGCTTAATCCAAAATTTCATTCTTCACCTCTGCTTTTGATCAATCTTGTTTCGTCTTCAACATTTATCTTCTGCAATCTTTGTTTTCTGGTTTCTGTTCTTAAATCAACTGAGTTCTAACAATTTTGAGTTGAGTATATCTTGTTGGAAAAGGAGCTTTGAGCGATGAAGAATCCGATTGTGCCTGATCTTTCGAAGCTTCAGCCTTTAATTGTATCGAATTATAGATGATGGAGTGAAGAACTTCTTTTCTTCTTCCAAGAAGCAGATCTTGATTACATTTTGATAGATGACAACTCGTCATCAGTGGAGACAAAAATCACAGACTCCGCATATGCAATAGATGGAACGATCAAACCTACAGAGCCTGCACCAAAGAGAACCAAAAGAGATGGATCTTTTGAAGAACATACAGAACTTGCAGAGGTCATATTCTCAGAAACTTATCCGAAAAACTTTTCGATATATATGTCAAAATTGATTCAGCTAAGGAGATTTGGTTAAGCCTGAAGAAAAAGTATGGAGCAGAAGATCAAGGGATGAAGCAGTATATAACATCTCAATGGAACTCATTCACAATAAAGGAAGACTCGTCAATTCTTGATCAACTTAATGAATATGAAGCGATTGTGTCCAGAATTCAATTAGAAGGGATTCTTTTGGATGATCAACTTGTAGCCTTGGTGCTAGTGGATAAACTTCCTGCATCCTGGAGTGGATACAGGTCCAGACTTAAACACGAAAAGAGAAAGATGAGTCTTGAAGAACTAATTTCTAATATAATGATATAAGACGCCTACAGAATGTATGTGACTATCAACTCTCAATCTTTCTCTAATAAATACAATGCAAACTTGGTGGAAAATTCTGGTAGGAACACTAAAACCAAAGACAAAGGTTCCAAGAAGAAGAATCAGGTGAAACAAACCACTGAGTTTAAGAAAAAGCTTAAATGCTGGAACTACAATAAGCTAGGACACAAGAAGCAGGATTGTAAGCTTCCTCCGCAACCAAAGGATGGATCTAAGAACAAATCTGATGAAAAAAGCAAAGATGAGTCATCAAAGAATTTTGTGGCTATGCTAACAGAAGTATTTGCTGAAATAGATTCTGTTGAATGGATCATTGACACATGATCAACGAGGCACATTTGCAATCAGAAAGATCTTTTTAAAACTCTTGAAGAAAGGACAACTAATACAGTGTGTTTGGGAGATGCTAGGGCGTTAAACGTTGCAGGATTGGTGAGGTAGAGTTGAGAATGTCATGAGGAAGAACACTAACTCTGACCAATGTGCTTTTTGTGCCTGAGATGAGAAGGAATATGATTTCAAGCGCACTACTAATGGCTGCAGGTATCAAACATACTATCGAATCAGGTAAAAGTGTGTTGACTAAGAATGGTGAATATGTTGGAAAAGCCTATTGTAAAGGAAACCTCTTTGTACTTGAAGATCTTAATGAGAAAAGGGTAGATTCTGCTTAGTTGTGCTGCGATTTAAACGCGTGGCATGAGAGACTAGGACATCTCAACGTTAAATCCATAAAAAGACTAAGTAAAGCAAATCTTATACCTGACAAAATTAAGAACCATCTGCCAAAATGCATGATCTGTGCTGAAGCAAAACATAGTTGAAAACCTTTTGCTATTGTAACAAATAGATCTTCACATCTTCTAGAGTTGATTCACTCAGATCTTGCAAACTTCAAAAATACCTGCAGTAGAGGAGGAAAGAAGTACTATGTCACGTTTATTAATGATTTCTCAAGGTTTGCTAAAGTTTATTTGTTGAAATCTAAGGATGAAACGTATGACATATTTGTGAGATATAAAGCAGAAGTTGAAAACCAGTTAGATACGAAAAATCAAACATCTAAGATCAAACAGAGCAGAAGAGTATGAGTGTGAAGCTCTTAAGAACTTCTGTGTGAAAGAAGGAATCTTTCACGAAAGGACAGCTGCATACTCACCTCAGCAAAACGGGATCACAGAAAGGAAACATATGATGCTAAAAAACATGATGAACGCTATGTTGTTGAGTTCGAGACTTCCACTATGCGGAGAAGCTATACTATCTGCTTGCTACATACTGAATAAAGTGCCTCACAAAAGGATCCCTTCTACTCCATACGAATTGTGGAAGGGAATCAAACCAAACTTGTCATTCATGAAAGTTTGGGGATGTCTAGTTAAAATAGGATTACCAACCTTTAAGAAAACAAACATTGGTTCTAAAACCATTGATGTAGTCTTTGTGGGATATGCAGAGAACAATGCAGCTTACCATTGTGTCAGTTTTGATCTAGTCTCAAAGACTCTTGGGCATGTAATGAAATCACAAGATATTGAGTTTTTTGAGGATACATTTCCTTTTAGGAGATTGGCTAAAATAGAAAAACCAGAAGACTCATGTTCTGCAAGAATGAAAAGAAACATGGAACATGAAGTTCATAACCAAGTAGAAGTAAAAGAATGAAGATTACAAAGGAATTTGGTGATGATTTCATCACAAACTTCATAGTAGAAGATAAAGAGATAAGTGAAGAATTTGTTTACACATTCTTGCTTGATGACAATCTGAGTTCATTCTCAGAAGCTATGAAATCAGTGGAAGCTATATTCTGGAAAGAAGTTATAAACGATAAATATGATTCCATTATCACTAATCACACGTGGGAACTAGTAGATCTGCCAACAGGAAGCAAAGCTTTAATATGCAAATGGATTCTTAAAAGAAAGATGAAGGCAGATGGTACAATAGACAAATATAAAGCAAGGTTGGTGGTCCAAGGTTACAGTCAAAAGCATGGCTGGGACTTCTTCGACATGTTTGCTCCTATGATAAAGATCACTTGTATAAGATTGTAACTGTGAATAGCATCTGCACATAATCTCATCGTGATAAATGTAAAAACGGCATTCTTGAATTGTGATCTGACAGAAGAGATATAAGTGATACAACCAGAAGGGTTCATTGTTGAAGGTCAGGAGAATAAAGTCTGCATATTAAAAAATCTCTTTACGGTCTTAAACAGGGACCAAAACAATGGTTTGAGAAATTTAGTTCAACCCTTAAGGAATTTGGCTTTGAATGTAACAGTGGAGACATTTGTATATTCAGCAAATTAAAAGGAGCAGACAATGTAATTATCTGCTTGTATGTAGATGATATGATGTTGTTAGGAACAACAATAGAGATCATGAATGAAACAAAGGAATACCTGAGCTCGAAGTTCAGTATGAAGGATATGAAAGAAATAGATATGATTCTGGGAATTAAAGTAGAGAAGTCTGAAAAGAGATTCGGTTTGAATCAAACTCATTACATAGAAAAGGTTCTCAGAAGTTTTGGTTATTGGAATAAATCATCTTCTAAGTCTCCGTATGACTCAACTATTCATCTGAAGAAGAATGAAGGAAACAATGTGAATCAAGGAGAGTATGCTAGAATCATTGGAAGCATAACGTATCTAATGAATTGTACGAGGCCTGACATTGCATATGCTATAAGTAGACTAAGCAAATACGCTCATAAACCAAGTAAAGAACACTGGACTGTCATAGACAGACTGCTAAGATACTTGAAAGGGACAAAAGATCTGAAACTCTGCTATGATAGATCCTCGTGTGTGTTAGAAGGGTTCTTTGACGATAATTGGATAACCAATAATGACGAAGTGAATTCAACTAGTGGATATGTGTTCACAATAGGTGGAGGAGCAATATATTGGAAGTCTAGGAAACAAACGTGTATTACAAGATCCACTATGGAATCGGAGTTAATGGCATTAGAACTTGCAGGTCAAGAGGCTGAATGACTGAGACTGTTGTTAGCTGATCTTCCAATGGTTGATAAAGAATGTCCCTCTATCTCAATGAGATGTGACTCTAAAGCTGCAATTGCTGTGTTCATGAACAAATTGTTCAATGGCAAAAAGAGACATATACGTTTGAGACATAAAGTCATCAGAAGTTTCATAGAAACTAGTGTTTTGTCTCTGGAATACGTGAAGTTTGATAGCAATATAGCAGACCCAATGATGAAACCTTTGTGTGGATGTATGGTCCTGAATACAGCAAGGGGTATGGGTCTGATGCATTCTGTAAAGTGAGTTGAAATCTTCAAGTTCCTTACCTTGTGATTCATTCAATTGAAACACAGGTTCAAAAGGTCAAAACTGTAGAAGTGGAAGCTCACATATAGCAGAAAGGTAATAAGATCAATGATCTTGATAGAAGTAAACTCGTAAACTAGTCGCTTGTAGGTCGATGAAAGGCTTCATTTCAAATAACGTTTACAGACTAAGCATTTGATGTTCAAGAAGAATCTTGAAAGGTTATGTACTTATGATAAAATAGAATGATAGAAATATTGTTCTGGTTACGAAACTATAAAGGTTGATTCAAGTCTTTAAAGACATCAATGTTATAATGTCTCAATATTAAAATTAAGGTGGAGATTGTTGGAATTTTATTATCACATTGATTAAAACGTTTAACACGTGTGCTTATACGGTTTAGTCGATTTAAAGGAATGACGTAACAATCAAAAGGAAAAGATAAGATAGAATCTGTTTTAACAAATTCTTTATCTGAACACTGAGACAAAGCAACAACCTTCGTATAGAAACTTCTTCTTTCTAGTTTCAAGCTCTTCTTCAGCGTGAAGAGAGGAGAGTTGCAGAACAAGATTGGAGCCAATTCCTTGTGTCAATTCTTTCACGGGAATCAGAGGAATACTCGGCTCAAATCCAGAAGTTAATTCTTCGCCTATGCTTTTGATCAATCTTGTTTCATCTTCAACATTTATCTTCTTCAGTCTTCGTTTTCTGGTTCCTGTTCTTAAATAAACCCAGTTCTAACACAGATTGGCCTTTACACCAAAGCACATCTCAAGCCCATAAAACTTCTGGACCCAAAGTGTGACTGAAATTGATGCAAAACCCATAGACGCAGCATCACCCAGATTAGTAATCGGAGCAAGTTTTGAGTTTTCTAGTAGTGAATGTAGAGAAAAACTATTATTTATACTGCTATGGTCCTTGCAGTATATGGGTTCTGGTTTGGCACATCCTAGGATATCGAAACACCAAATTAAAAAATACATAAAAGAACTATAAGTGTTGTAACAGGTTATGGCACCAATTTTAACTTCATATATTTAAAAGAAACTCATCCTTTATTTTATAAAACTTCATATGTGTATATATATATGGGTCTATTCCCCCTCCCCCCACCCCCCC
>OVBA01002052.1:0-37433 GCA_900406435.1 Lepidium aucheri
GTTATTATATTTTGTAATATAACTTATAAACATATAACATTAATTATTATTATAATCCCAATTATATATATAATTAAGAAGAGGAGACTTCATCATGAAGTCTTCATGAGGAGACTTCAGACTGAAGTCTCCTATAACGCAAAAGGGTATAGATGTAATTACGTATTCAAGTTTTTTGTTTGGTCATTAAGGGTAAAATTATAAATTCACTACTTTTGGAGGAAAAAAACAAGTGGGGTATGTTTTTGCATTCAAAATAGAATTTTGAGTCATTTAAGTCATTTTCCCTTATAATAAACATGGTCAAAACTGAGTTGTTTTCTAGTAATGACGTGTATGAACAAATACATGTATACTGACTAAAATCTCCTTGGACCATGGTATCTCTGATTTTACCGATGCAAGTCTTGATATATATTGCATAGGAAGAAAGGATATCATTTGGCCAAAGTTGGAGTAAGGTTCTGCATATATTAGTATATATAAACAATTAGTAAACGAAATTTGGTTTAAAACAATATGAAACATATGCTAGAAATGTTATTAATCTTTGTTGATGATGTAGATTTCTTAGAGTCTTTGGATGATCGGGCAACACTTGTTTCTTCATTTTCCACCAGCATCTACATCGATTTGATCTTCACTAAAAGAACTACGTAGTATATTTGTACTCTCGATAAGATTGCTTCCATTACTCACGACAAACACGACAAATCCATTAAAGGTAGATTTTCAGGTATGAAATTCGACAATGTCGACTTTAAGATCTATTCTTCTTCCTTCTTTCTACTTGAGTCCATCTTGCTTTTTGTTTCTTCAAGGTGGATGTAACTACGTTGAATTTCTCCTCGATGTAACTAGTAACTTGGTTAAGTTTCCCCTAAATGTAACTAGGTTAAGGTTATGTTTTCCCTAGATGTAACTAGGTTAAGGTTAAGTTTCCCTAATTCTTTGGTAGATTCTCTAATTTTTTGATAAATTTCCCCTAATTCCCAAAATTATTGTTATTTTGGATTTTTCGATCATGTGAAAGTTTCTCACCGGAACTTTGTATTCTGATTTTTCTCGGTAGATTTGCAAATCCCTTTTCAGATTTCCACCCTGACAGTAGTATCACAACTAGTTATGGAAATAATTATAAAAGTGAAAGAACTTTTGGGCATTTACACTAGAGACAAAAAATGGAAGAATTTGAAGAAAAAGAAAGAGAGAAGAAAGAGAAGATTCGTGAAGATCTTGAGACAGGGAGAATGATTAATGAGAATAAGAGAAAAACATATGAGATTGAAAGACAGAATAGTGAGGAGAATTGAGAACAGCAATAAACAGATAGAGTGCTTAATGAAATTAAGAGGAAACAAATGAGTTTGCAAAGAGAGAAGAAAGAGGTGATTCGAGAATAAAAAGACAAATTAAGAGGATTCTCAGATTAAGAGACATGAAATCCCACCGTCAATATGGTATAAGTTGCTTTTAAAATACTGCAAACACAAACACAAAAGGATTTTATATTTTCACAAAAAGATAATATATTTTAAGTACATTAGGTTAGATATTCATTTAGAGGATTTTTCTTCCTTTCTTTTTGGCTTTTAACCAATTTATTTAATTATAACTAAAATTGCCAATTTTTTGGGTTAAATTATGATTGACGGCGAGTGAATTTTAGTCCAGTGACTGGTGGTAAGTCTATCATAGGGAGACACCCATGTATCACTAGGGATCGAGTCCTACCACCTACAAGATTTATGTAGGAATTTGGCTAATGAGCCGATCATTGTGGCCTAATATTAATATTACTATTCAAAAAAAAAAATATTGTGATTGGCCGATTGATGATGTAAGTGGGCGAGGTGGACTTCCGATTATTAATATTCATGCCACATGGTTATCTTATTATCTCTGAAGTAGTAATAACATAATAATATAGGATAACTAGGTTAAGAAAATTAGGGCTCCCGTCGCCGATCATTATGGCAAGATCTGATCTTCCTAATCTTCCATCCCCGAAGCAGCAGAAGGTGGAGGAAACAAGTTACTTTGAAGACTACGACGACGAGAGCGACTACAATGCCTGTGATTCCGATGAATACGATGAGGCAATTGACAGGTTCAACGAAGAGTATGATAAGAGTCAGGTTTGGGGATTTTCTCGACTTTTATATATTCAATTATCAGATTATTTTTGATTGAATAAAAGTTGATATCATCGAGAGAGATTTGCAGGGTTTTGAAATAGATTTCTCGAAACTTAGATTCACTTTCGGGTGTAAACAAGTAAAGCTTGACGATAGCACACTGATAGACGAGCCTCAAACCAACAGAGATTTAATGGTCAAGTTAGCTAAGGAGGCTCTCTCCAAATACAATGCAGATCAAGTAAACAGAAATATACTTCATTTATTTATTTTTCATCAATCGATGTATCTATAATAATACATTGAATTTTTGATGATAGGAAATATGTTTGGAGTTGGACGAGATTTTAAGGGCAAACTATCATCCATCGGCTGGAATCACTTACTATATCTCATTCCTAGTCAATGATCTCTCTGATGCTAATCAGCCAAAGCCTTTGTCTTACCGAGCAATGGTTCAGCACCATGTCACCGGAGATATCATTGTACACTCTTGCTATCCTAAACCACTTTCTTCTTCTTAGAGAAACAAATGTTTGTGAAGTTCAAAGTTGCTACAGTTTCTTTGTCGGATATTTGTGTTCTATGTATATATATAAGTAATCTGTCATAGTATTTTGTTTTTTACTTTACTTGTGACTAAACTTGCGTCTTGGATTTACTACGGGAAATTGAATGATAATAATAAACTAGCTAGCGAATCTCAAATCTTGTTAATGAATAATTGCAAGTTTCAAACTATCGGAAACTTATGAAAAAAAATTAATTAGCGAGAGGAATGTCTTGCTTGTCATAAAACACCATTCAAGCTTCTTCGAACTCCACACCTTCCACTCTCACTTTAACATGTTCTTCCTCAGACGTTGTGGAACAGGCAAACATACTATATAGGTATTATTTTGATCAAGTCCCCTCTCTTCCCAAGAGCTTTTGTGATTGTGAAGAGCACTCTATCCTTGCATGTTCTATATCTGGAAGCGCTTAATGTGGGTGTAAATGAAGAGGAAGTGAATGTTATGAACTCAGTTATGAAAAGAAGAAGCCTCAACTGTTGTCAAGTGATCGAGTGACAATATTTCCTAGCCCCAAAAATCACCCTTGAAAAGCACTTATAAGGGGCAGTGGGAACAACATGTATTTTAGTGTATACAGTGTCTTGGGAGCTGTTGGATCCACTTAAGGAGTACAACGTGCATCAAGCAACACTGATCTGCTAGAATCAAGGGCTTCTTCTCAAGAAACATAACGTTCTTATAAATAAGTAAGTAATAACGAGAACCAAAAGAGTAATAGAACAAATGTTTCTATTATTAATGAATCACACAACTGTCATTACATAATGGTTTACTATTGTTTTATAGTAGAATAAAATAAACCGACACGAACAAGAGATGTATCTCTTCAACTCCTGTCATGACTTGTAACTAACTTTAATTAGTTACAAACATAACAAACTGTACTAATACATATAATGTTAGAAACTCAATTATAATCAACATGATCTTGCCGGGTCGCCTATCCGAGAAGTGAGAACTAAGATCAAGAAGACAAAGAGTAAGCGCCTAACCTCTACAATCGTGGCAAGGTGATACAGAGATGGATAGACGTTGTGGAAGCGTAAGTTCAGATGACTCAAAGTTACTTGCAAATATTGTTAGTGACAGAAGATTTCAATGCATAAAAAGGAAAACTAGTCTGGAAGGATTAGACGAAGAAGAGACAGTGAAAGGACCGTTGAAAGCTCGTAAAAAGACAACATGAGATTCGTCATGGCTTCAGAAGGCACTAACACTACGGCCTTCAGTATAACTTAACTCTTCTCGGATTAAAACTATGACAAGAGGGAAGCAGTCAAAATGATCAACAGTGGAGGCGAGACAGCCAATACACCAACTCTAACCAGAGTCAAAGTGGAATGAGCAAAAAATAAATAATAATACGTGTGCAAAAGTTTAGAAGAGGATCGACATTGTCTTAATGGTAAGAAATTGAGCGAGACTTGGTGTGAATGGTAGGAAGAATGGGTCGGGGGAGACTTGGGCTCTTAAGAGAAGCTCGACTTCTTTGAAAGAGTGAGAAGAGGCTAAGAATGCATTGAGTGACGCCAGAAGAAAGAGATATAATACTCAGTCTTACATATATACAGAAGTGGGATTGTCACATGCGTCAGAACCTGAACAACAAGAAAGAAAGGATACTTGACCTCGAGCAGTTTAGCAAACGCCTCATGATACTCCTTTGCTAAGAAGATTGAAACACTTGTAAGAAAAGAACCATGCATACTGATATAAGTTATTAAATGCAATATAGACAAACCTGTGTACTTAACCCGTACCCTGGCTGTGGCTTGTCACTGAATCTAATTCCTAACTCCAAAATGGGTGCAAAGTAATGAAATCCATCATCTGACATTGTTGAGAAACACAAAAATATCCATTACGGTGTTCAAATGCATACCCAACTCATTGACATTATGTTTGCATAAATTTTTAGAGTCTATTCGCATATCGAGTAAAATTCACATATTGGGATATTAGGCTCTCTTGGGCTTTGATACTTAGATATTAACTATGTAAATTAGATTAAGAGTGTTCTCTATATTATATTGTATATTTATAAGGCTTTAGCCTCCATCAAATCAATAAGAAACTATTTCACATATTTTTTAGGTTTCTTCACATTGTATTAGAACCTAACTTAAATTCTTAGTTCCTGTTTCGATCCTCTATTCTATTTCAAATTTATGGAGATCATGAAGATTCAGACCATTGATGAAAAAGATGGAGGTACAGACAATGAAGATCCGGATGAAGATGTCGTTAAGCTTTCTACTTCTTAATAATTTAGTTTATCTTTTTATTTAGTACGTTATTTAATTTTTGTGTTTTGAAAAAAGAAAGAAAAGGAAAAGAGACAGAAAAAACACACGTGAATGTTATCTTCTTATCGTTTCTATTTGTTTAGATTCTGTTTTTTCTTCTTAGTGTAGCACCTGAAATATGACAGTCTGGTAGCACCTGAAATAATATGGTTCCACGTTCTGAGGTAGTAGTTTTGAAGAGTATTGACGGTTCGTTGTTTTAAGGAATATGAACTTCCTTATGATCTTTCCAAACCATTTTTTCCCCACTTAGTTCTCCAAGAATTCTGAATCTCCCAATAATTTACTCATACGAAAGTGGAGCCAAAACCAGTCACTAGAACTACATAAAGTCCACTGGGTTCGTCTTTGTGATTTATTCGACCTGTATAGATACCAGTAATAATATAAGCAGAAATAGATAAAATTATACTAAATAATAAATTATTGAGATATGAATTTATTTTACATTTGTATAATCGGTAAAGCATCCATGAGTCATTATCATAACAACTACAGAACCATCGTTGACAACCTTTATTAGCTCTTCTTCATTCACACCTTTTAGTTTTTTTTTTTTTAAATAAATCTTTGATTTTGAATACATGTCCCTTCTACAAAATGATAAGTTGAAAAATAGTTACTAAAACATAAACAAAAAAATTAATAAACAGAACATTTACTTACATATTTTTCATAGCATTTAGGACAATTTCATCCATTTAGACAAATTTTTTATTCAGCAACACTATAGTTTATCAAGAATTCTTTCATCTTTGAAATTCTAGTATATGATCTGTTTTTTTTGTCTTTACATTATTTATCACAAGTTGAACTGACAGCGCACGGACAAATCATGATCCATACATTTTGTCATTGCAATGACGTAACATACATCTATCATCAAAAATACACAAATATTATTATTTTATTAAATTTTATTACAAAAATGTATAAATAAATGAGCTCCTTTGACCATGAGATCTCTAATATTATCAATGCGAGTCTTGATATATATCGTATAGGAAGAAGGGATATCCTTTAGCCAAAACTCATCACTTGTAGTAAGCTTCTGCAAAAATATATAATAGAAAGCAATTAGAAGAAATTTGATTCAAATCAAATAGATATGAAATATATGCTAAAAATGTTATTAATCTTTGTTGATGATGCAGGTTTCTTGGAGTTTTTGGAAGATAAGGCAAAACACTTGTTTTTTCTACGAGTACTTACATCTACACCGATTTGATTTTCATAAGAATAATTACTTATTCATCTGATAGGATTTTTCTCCGCCGCCATTTTGATTTGCAAGATTTACTGGACATATCCACAATCCAAGATTTAGTATGTTTCCATCTACCACAATATTAACATTAAAATTATCGAAAATAGTTGAAATATAGTTCTAATAGTGAAAAACGAAGTATAGAGTTGGTTAAATCTCAAAGCTCATTTGTCAAACAATTAAAATGTATCATGATTAACACAGAAAAAAAGACAAGATTAATTGTTCTCAAATGCATTCAATTTGAATATGAAATCCAAAATAAAAACAAGAACAATGCTCTCGCTTGAGATAGTGAACATAATATTACAACTATGAAGTTCATAAAATGAAACATGAACAATGCTCTGGCTTGAGATTCTCATAAGTGAATATAATATTACAACTATGAAGTGTGAATTTCGATTCTTAGAATTAAGAAAAATCAATCAATCAATCTACATCAAACCATACTCACTCGGCTATTTACACGTGTTTCTTTAGTTCACTCCAATTAAAGCAACACCATATTAGACCATGAACAATAGGGTATCTTAAAAAGTTTTTAAAATAAAATAGTATTATTTTTAAGATACTTAGGAGAGAGGGTATCTTAAATAAGATATTAAGATATGAGTTTCTTGACACGTGTCAACTGTCTATTGGATATTACATTTTTTAATATAAAATTTAAATAAAAAATAAATTTTAATAAAATATATTAATATTTTAATATTAAGAACCTCAAAATTAAGATACCTTCATTGCTCATGCTCTTAGAATCCATACTTTTTTGCAATCAATTGTTTCTGTCCAATTAATGTTCAACGTGTTCTATAGAAATATAAGCCAAGCCAAAAAAACCTATCAAAAAATTAAAATGGTAATTGAACTACATGGGCCATTTCCTCTACATGGGCCATTTCCTTTTTATTAAAAGAGATGACAATTCAATTCTAGACTCTTGTACTAAATGGGCTATTTCAGAAGCCCAATTTCTAGTTTGATAAAATAAATGTTTCTTTTCACCAAAAAAGTTCAAAATAGTATAAACTTAACCGTAGTACAGAAAACCCAAAAATGGAAGAGAAATATCGGGAAAAAACGCCATCGTTTCACGATATGCAAATCCTGATTTCTTATGGGAAAAATATCAATCAAAGATGGAACTTAAACAAAATCTCAAATCGAACATTCAACTATCATAATTCCAGATAAAATATTGTATTCTTAGTTGACTTCTGTTAAAACTCTGAATTATGTGTTGACCGAGTCGATTTATCCTAACGTTAAGTTGTTTAACGGAACTAATGAACCATATTTTAATCATGTTTTAATCCTATTAAATCTCCGAATAAAACTTTGTATTTCGTGATTAGTTATTTCCGTTAAACAACTTAAGGTGAAGGTAAATCGGTTCGGACAATGCAAAATTCAAGATTTAAATAGAAATCAACTAAAAGTATATGGTTTAATTTGAAATTATGATAGTTGGATGTTTTATTTGAAATTTTTGGTAAATTCGGTATTTGATTGACATTTTTCTCATTTCTTATTAGAAGAAAAAAAGACATGCAAACATTTGCAGCTGTACCTCTCTCCAAGATTCTACGCGCTCTCAATCACAAAGCATATCTTATTGTCCACGAAGCTAGCTAGAAAACTATCTTGAAGTCAAGATTTGTTGCAAACTGCTCCCACCTTTGAGTCTCATTTTTAAATCTTTTTGATTGAGTAATATTGACAAAAAAAAACTGAGGGATCCTAGAAATATACATAGTAGCAAACAGCAAGAGCTCAGGTAACGTAGAACTAACAAAACTGGGAAAATATTGTAGAAACCATGTAAGAGAGTTTAGGAAAACTAAATCCCAAAAGATCTCCAACAAAAACAACATACATTGAGAGATTTGAGGAAGATAAACTATACCTAGCTTAAGAAGGTGAAGATAAGAGACGTACGGAAGGAGGCTAAACCCTACACTGCACAAACTAAATAGAGGGAGAGATGAAGCGGACCAGAAAGGTTTGTTTGTGTGGTTCACTACAATCTTGCTAGAATAGTACTTAGCGCAAGGGTCTGTATAATCTGTAGGCGAGAGCATGAAATTTCGGTGGAGGAAACTATTAAATTTTAAACCAACAAAAAATAAAATCTTAACTGGTTAAGGTTTTTTTTTAACATACGAAATTCAAATCTTTATTGATAAAAAATTCCTTTTTAAATTAACAAAAATCAAATCTTAATTGGTGAAGTTTCCTTTTTAATTGAATGTGTTTATTCAAATCCATTAAAAACAAATAATTCGTTTTTAAAAATAATCTTATCTAAACAAAAAGATAAATTAATTAGTTTAAACAAATTAACCAATCAAAGCAAATTTAAGGGCAAGTGGCCTTTAATCCAGTGGCTGGTGGTAAGTCCACTAAAGACAGACGCACATGCACCAGAGATCGAGTTTCATCACCTACGAGATTTATGTAGGAATTTGGGTAATGGGTCGGCCTTTGTGGCCCATATTGATATTGCCGTTGACAAAAAAAGCAAATTTAAGGAATTTAAATATGATTATTGAATTAAATATAAGGTATTTGGTTATTTATAAAATTAATGTTATTATCATAATTTAACAAACGAAATCTGTTTAATCAAGGATCTTATCATAATCTTAACTAACTTATTTTTTAAAATAACTATAACTAATGAAATCAAATTAAAGTTCAAAAATATAACTAATCAAATTAAAGTTCAAAAAAGTGACCAAATCATAACCTAAAAATCTCTATTAACGACATAAATTTTTTTATTGCTATAAAGAGATCAAGATAAGACAATATCATGTGACAAATCATATAAACAAATGTTACTCAGACATATTAATTAGTTAAAATAAATCGACCAATAAAAAAAATTTAAAAGTTAAAATCTCTATTATTTGATTACAAATATATTGAAAATCTTATTGTTATGGTTTTATAATAATAGATATATAAGTTAGAAATCTTTTTATATTAAAATTTAAACAAATTATTAATATTATGTGTATAAAGATATTAATAAGAATTAGTTAAAAAAAATTTATCAAATATTATCAAGAGATCATTTTTTTAATTATTATAAAATATATGAATATATTAACACTACAATTTTATTATATATGGAGATTTGGATTAAAAATATCTCAATATTATATTTTTTTGTTGTTTTTTATTGCGTTGACCAATAATATTTAAATTAAGAATTGTGATAATTGTCCTATGGTGGATCTTAAATAGATCTTGTTTATTAGTTTTTCTATTAGGACTAGGATGATTGTTTTTAATAGATATTGATTATTAGGAATATAATTATTCAAGAGATTAAAATTATAATAGAATAATTTCAAAGATAATTTCAAAGTAGACGAGATGTGATAATAATAATCAGAATATAATTAATTAATTAATAATATTTAATCTAGATAATAATAATTAATTAATTAGTTACAGAATCTTATCAAAATATAATTGTGTGACAAATACTATGTGATAATATTTCCTAGTAACAATTCAATCTAGTCCAAAACAAACAATATAACACGGTATTTAAGTTAATGCTACGCTTTTATTATATAAGAGATTAGCAGTTTTTAAACCGATTTATGGCCGGATTAGCTTCTCAATTGTGACTTGATTGTACTAATTGAAAAATTAATCAGATCATAAATTTGTTTAAAATCGACTATTTACTAGATTAACATCGTAAATCAAGGATTGTTATTGCCCAGCTAAATATGAAATCAGCAATGTAACATCTGAGTGAAGATTTACTTTTTTATGTGTGTATAGTTAAAGTTTTGAGTTTTTTTTTTTTTTTTATGTTTCTTAAAAAATATTTGATTTTAATTATATCTTGTGAAAAATTTGATTTTTGTGATTTTTCTGTAATAATTGATTTTTTATATGTTTTATAGTTAAAAATTTGATTCTTTTTTTCATGTTTTCTTAAGAAATATTTTTTTTTCATGTTTTCTTAAGAAAGATTTGATTTTTTTTTTGATTTTCTATCACTATAAACTTTACTAATCTCAAAATCATCTATTTTTTAGATTGTTCACAAAAAACATTTAGTAAGGACTAAAAGTACTATTTTAACAAAAGAATAATTATTTTAATAGATTTTAAATTCCTCAAGTTAAAGCAAAAAAAATCTCTCAAGTTTGATTCTAATAATAAAAAATTCTCTCCGTTACATAACGGTTAACAAGGGGGTTCTAAACTGTGAAATCAAACTTATTAAAATAGTTGAGGTATACCCAAAAAAGATGTTTAGTTAAACCTGCTAAGTGAGTAGAGTACACCAAATAATTGAAGGATTGAAGGAAAACACATAAGACATATCATTAGATATGTTATAAAGCTAGATGCTCTCATTCTGTCCGTAGCTTTAGCTCGGCCTTTGTGATCAACTCCGACCAAGTAACCACGCTGGTAAGACTGGTACCGATTGTCAGTAGAGGCCTACCTATTAATAAAAATAAAGGCTTTTGTATTGGGTCCCCGAATCTTATATATTAAAGCGGAAGACACTTTCATTTTGACCGTGTTATAAACTTTAGGATAAAATTAACATATACTTTGTAACAATCTTTAAAAATAGGCATAAGGTAGATTTTGTTACAGATTTATATATAAAAACTAGATGAACTCCCGTTCTTTGCACCAAACAAAATTATGTTTCTGTATATGTATATATATATATATATATTATAAGAAACTCGAAGTTTTATCTTTTTCATATCTAAGTTAGTAATATATATATATATATTAGTAATAAGCGTATACATATATATATATATATATGACTTTGATTTTTTTTCGTTATATATACTTGTTTGTTTATTTATATTAGTAGTTGCGTACGATGAATTATTTTATAATTTAAGAATATAATTATATTGTTAGAAATGTGTTTATATTTTCTTAATTGTGGTATACAAAATGAAAATATTATGCAATAAATATTATAATTTGATTTCGCCCGTCGTGTAAGAGAGAATGCTCATGATTTAGTGTTGTAACATTATACCTCGTGGTTTGTTCTATTTATAATCTGCTATTGGCAAAAAATATTATAATTTTGATCAAAAAAATAACATTTATTAAAATAGAAAAAAAAATTAAAACAGCAAATAGTTAAAAAAAGAACAAGTTAAAAGAAAATTGTTCTAAATGTAAAAATCGCGAAGCAAAAGTTCGACTTTGTGATCCTATAAACAAATTTCACACACATAAAATTTATTCATGTCATTATCAACATCGTAGCGGTGCCAAAAATTGTTGTACTTTACGATTGTTAAAAATTATTGGTGTTATGAGAAAAATTATGAGATAAGTTTTCGATAGAAGTTGTTTGATATAATTTTCTTATTAGAATTAGGAGTGAAATTTCAATATAGATATTGATTAGAAATATTTTGTATGATATAACCTAAATATTATGAATTAGTTAAGATAAGGTGTTATATTTACTTTGAAATATTAGGGATATCACTTATTCTAATTAATTTTTTATATGTAATGATTTTAATATTTCTTTGTTCAAAAAGTTTACTGAATTTGGAAACCAGTTATTTCTTCACAATACAGTGTATTTTATCACCTTAAAAGATATATCAATTTATTAGAAAATATTTTTAATCATTATAAAAGTATTCAAATAAGTAAATTATTAGTAACATACCTTAGAATCATAAAAAACTATATCAATGGATTGACTATGTTCTTTAATGTATACCTTCCCGAGGTTTAGAATTTTAACTTTAACCTTAGATTTCTTTGCAAGGTTTCAAGCGAAGAAATTTTTGAGTAATACATGATTAATAGAAACAAAAATTGAGAGAAAAAAGACTCATAAATTTGTTGAAAGTAAAAGAGAGCTATAACTCGTTGGTGTTGTAAAATATGTCTTGGGATGCTTCTTAAATAGATTTTGGTTAATAGTTTTCTTATTAGGATTGAGAATATCTTTTGTCCGTTTTTCCTTAAATATAAGGGATTAGGAGTAGCAATATCTCAATACAAATATCTTTTGGTTGTTTTGTCCAATATAAACAAACAATCCAACTAAAACTATTGAACCTATTAAAATGAAATTAATTGAAATTAAAACGCATAATTTGTTTTAAAAATCTTATCTAAACTTAGGACAAATTGAGCAATTTTAAAAGTCCACAAATCAAAATAAAAATAAATAATCAAAACTATTAATTGAAATTCAAATACATAATTTGTTTTAAAAAGTCTTATCAAAATGTATGAAAAATAAGTAGTTTAAAAAGTCCACAAATCAAAAAAATTTAAACTATCGAACCTATTATAATTAAATTAATTGAAATTAAAAAAATTAATTTGTTAAAATAAAGTTTTATCAACTAAT
Source organism: Lepidium aucheri (assembly GCA_900406435.1). Lineage (NCBI taxonomy): Eukaryota > Viridiplantae > Streptophyta > Magnoliopsida > Brassicales > Brassicaceae > Lepidium > Lepidium aucheri. The sequence continues at coordinate 12,684 of OVBA01002052.1, forward strand.
CAATACAAATTAAAGAAATCAAAATTGTTTTTTTAATTACTTTAAGAGATACGAAAATCTTAACGTTACAATTTTATTATATATAGAGATTAGTTAAAGATTCTTTTAGTTTGTCAACACTAGGCCACAACTGGCTGGCCCATTAGCCAAGTTCCTGTATAATGCAGGTTGCGCGACAAACAAAAATAATTGGTTAAACAACAAAAATAAAATCTTAATTGGTTAAATTTTCTTTTTAACAAACAAAATTTAAATCTTAATTGGTTGAAGTTTATTTTTTAAATCAAGAAAGACCAAATATTAATTGGTTAATTTTTTTTAATTGTATATTTTTATTGAAATCGAAATAAAACAAGGAATTAGTTTTTAAAATAATCTTATCTAAACAAAAAGATAAATTAATCAGTTAAAATAAATGGAACAATCAAAACAAATCAATGAATTTAAAATCTCTATTATATTATTACAACGATACAAAAAATCTTATTGTTACAATTTATTATAATAGACATTAATTTTAAAATTTAATCTTATCGAAATAAAAATACAAACTAATTAGTTAAAATAAATCGACCAATCAAAACATATTTACGGATTTAAAATTTCTATTATATTATTACAAAGATACTGAAAATTTTAATGCTACATTTTATTATAATAATAAGGTATTTGGTATCATTTAATTTTTGTTCTATTAAGATTAGGAATATCTTTTTTTTATTTTCTCTAAATATAAGATATTTGGTTAATCATTGAATTAATGTTCTTATAATAATTTAACAAACGAAGTCTGTTTAATTAAGGATCTTATCATAATCTTAACAAATTTATTTTGTTGAAACAACTTAGAAAAAACATAGTCAAGGTTTTAAAATTCAACCAATCAAATTATGGTTCAAATATAAATACGACCAATCATGGTTCAAATCAAATATGACCAATCAAATCAATAAAAATTTATTGCTACAAAAAGACAAAGATAAAATTGAATCATGTGACAAATTATCAAATTTTATTTAGACAAATTAATTATCAAATATAAATCGACCAATCATGGATTTTAAATCTCTATTATATTATTATAAATTATACAGATAATTCAACGCTATAGTTTTATTATAATAGAGATGTTTTTATCATAACAAACAAAATCTATTTAATTAAAGATTTTATTAGGAGTGTCAAAATGGGTAAACCAACCCAACCAATTATCCAATAGGTTTAAGTGTTAATGGGTTGTGGTTAACCCATTACCCATTTATTTAATGGGTTGGGTTTACCCGTTACCTATTTTTTTTAATGGGCTGGGCGTGTTCGTGGGTAACCCATTGATTATTTTTGGGAAATATAATAGTTTAATTATTTTATCTTTAATAATAATTATTGAGATTTTTCAGATATTTGTTTTTATTTTAATAGTTGAGTTTAGTTGTTTTTACAAATAGAGAGAAAAAAAGGAGAGAAGTAAAAAAGGAGAGAGAACTAAAAAAGACGAGAGAGAGTAAAATGAAGAGAAAGAGTAAAATAAGGAGAGAGAGTAAAATTAAAAGAGAGAGAAAAAGAGGAGAGAGAGTAATGAAAGAGAAGAGAGTAAAATGAGGAGAGAGAGAGAGAGAGAGAGAAATAAGGAAAGAAAGAGTAAAATGAGGAGAGAGAGTAAAAAAGAGGAGAGAGAGTAAAAATAGGAGAGATATTAAAAAGAATAGAGAGAGAAAAAGAGGAGAGAGAAGTAAAAAAGAGGAGAGAGAGTAAAATGAGGAGAGAGAGTAAAATGAGGAAAAAGAGTAAAAAAGAGGAGAGAGAGTAAAAAGGAGAGAGAGTAAAAAGATGAGAGAGAGTAAAAAGAGGAGAGAGAGTAAAAAGAATAGAGAGAGTAAAATGAGGAGAGAGAGTAAAAAGAGGAGAGCGTAGAATATATAAAGAGTACAAAAGAGGAGAGAAAATTAAAAAGAGGAGAGAAAGTAAAAAAGGAGAGAAAGAGTAAAAATGAGGAGAGACAGAAAATGAGGAGAGAAAAGTAAAAGAGGAGAGAGAGAAAAATGAGGAGAAAGTAAAAAATAGTGAGAAAAAGAGAAGAGAGAAGTAATAAGAGAAGATAGAGTAAAAATAGAGAAAAAAATAAAAAAGAGGAGAGAGAGTAAAAAAAAGAATGAGTAAAATGAGGAGAGAAAGTAAAAAAAATATAAAGATAAAAAAAGGGAGAGTAAAAAGAAAAAAGAAAGTAAAATGATAAGAAAGAGTAAAAAGAGTAAAGAGAGAAAAAGAGGAGAGATAATTAAAAAAGAAGAGACTAAAATAAAGAGAGTGAGTAAAAAAATAGAGAGAGAAAAATGGGGTTGTTTGTGGTTCAAATTTTAATTGTTAACAAGTTAACGGGTCAACCCGTTTCGATCAATCAACCCATTAGAACCCAACTCATTCCAACTCAAAACCATTTAACCTATCAACCCATTAAACTTGTTAACCTATTAGGGTCAAAAATTTCAACTTCAATGTGTTAATAGATCTGAGTTGAATTGGGTTGACCCATCACTTTTTAAAACGGCTCGATAACAGATTGCTTCTTCTAAAGCACGCCCCGTTCGTTCTGTTCCTGGACAAATGATTGATTTATCTATTCAATGCCCATTTTGACACCTCTAGATTTTATCATAATCAACAAACGTATTTTGTTAAAAAAACTCAGAAAAACCTAGTCAAATTATGGTTTTTAAATTCAACCAATCAAATTATGGTTTTAAAATTCAACCAATCATATTATGGTTCAAATTTAAATAAGACTAATCATGATTCAAATCAAATATGAAAAATCAAGTCAATAAAAAATTGTTGCTACAAAAAGACAAAAATCAAATCAAATCATGTAACAAATTATCTAAAAAAATTAATTATCTAATACAAATTGACCAATCATGGATTTTAAATCTCTATTATATTATTATAAATTATACGGATAATTCAACGCTACAATTTTAATTTTAATAGAGATAATGTATTTGGTATCATTGAATTTTTGTTCTATTAGGATTAAAAATATCTTTTATTTGATTTTCTCTAAATATAAGATATTTGGTTAATCACTGAATTAATTTCCTTATGATAATTTAACAAACAAAGTCTGTTTAATTAAGGATCTTATTATAATCTTAACAAACTTATTTTGTTAAAAGAACTTAGAAAAAACGTAGTCAAATTATGGTTTTAAAATTCAAAAAATCAAATTATGGTTCAAATATAAATACGACCAATCATGGTTCAAATCAAATATGACCAATCAAATCAATAAAAATTTATTGCTACAAAAAAACAGAGATAAAATTGAATCATGTGATAAATTATCTAAACAAATTTTATCTAGACAAATTAATTATCTAATACAAATCAGCCAATCATGAATTTTAAATCTCTATTATATTATTATAAATTATACAGATAATTCAATGCTACAATTTCATTATAATAGAGATTTAAAACTAATAAATATTTAAAAGAAAACAAAAAAACAAAAAATAATAATATAAATATACCGGTTACAAATTCGGTTCTTGATTTTGTTCAAGTTCGGGTTTAGACTTGGTTTTCTGGTACATAGATTTAAGACTCATTTATGACATTTTTTGGATTTGGTTCTTCTAATTTGGTATTTTGATTCTTTTGGTTTAAGACTTATTCATATATTTTTGTTTTTTGGATATAGTTCGGTTCGGTATAGATCCAATTCGGATTTGGATGTATTTTTATATAAAATTTTAAAATTAAAAACAATAATAATTGAAAAATTCTAGAAAGTTAAAATTTGGTTTTGGTTCGGATTCATGCTTAGTTTTTTCGATATATAGATCTAGGACTTCTGTGAGTATTTTGTGAGATGATTCTTCTAATATAGATCAATTTTGGTTCGGCTTACAATCATTGAATCAATATCTCAAAAAAATATTCCAAAATGTTTGCACGGGTCTAACAACCTAAATAAATAACATTTATAAAACAATCACATCTCGCGTTATAACGCGGATATAATCCTAGTATATATATATATATATATATATATATATATATTTTTTGGGGCACCCCAATCTTTGAAGTGTAATGTAGTGGGATGGTAAGGGGCCCTTGCTAAAGGTGTAAGGTTCGAATCTAGTATACTAATATTTTGTAAAATTATTTTTTAAATATATCAAAAAATGAATTTTGAAAAATTGTGTTTAGGCTTTGAAAAACTTGGGAAATCAAAATAGATAAATGAAGAGCTAGATAATGATCAAATTTTCCCGTGTTCACATAGGAAATTGTAAAAATTTGAAAACTTTTAAAACAATCGAGTTTTGAAATAGAAATTTTTTTAAAAATAAAGAATCATGATTATAAATAGAAAAGGAAATAAGCTTTCGATTTCTTAAGAATTCCTAAAGTTTTAGTGAGTCATCTGGAATTCTGGATAATTAGACTAAGGTCATTTATTTTATTTGTTTGCATCAATTTTTAATTGATACAATTATTATTTACATCACTTACAAAAATGACTGTGAAAGTGGTAACTCAAATAGTTAGTGGCAGTTTAAACAATTGATGCAACTATTTTCATCATTTACTATAATTGATGTTAATTTTGTGTCATACGTAAAAAGTGATGTAAATGTTATATCAATTATTATAAATGATTTTAATAATTATATGTTACTACAAATGATGTTAATCTTTGAATCATTTACGGTAACTGATGTTAATTTTATGTCATTTATAGAAAATGAAGTTAAATTTGTATCAATTATTATGAATGATATCAATATTTGTATCGATTATGATAATTGATGTTAATTTTGTGTCACTCCTTAAAATTAAAACATTTGTATTAATTGTTATAAATAAAGTATTTTTCTGGTTAAAATTATTGATGATATATATTTATATCAGTTATGAGTGATCGATAAAAATATTTATATTATATAATAGTTGATATTAAATTATTGCTGTTGTTACTCGTTATTATCTATTTATATTCCATTAAAGAATCTTAAAATATATATGATAATGAAAAAGAAAACAAAATAGAGAATCCACTAAAAACTATATAAATGAAAACACCATATAAGGAGAAAAAAAACATCATACAAGCCAAATCGTAGATGAAATATAAAACAGATTAACTATTCACTTATGTTTAGAGTTTTATCAACATCATCTTCTCTTTCCTAAAAAAAAACATGTATCATAAGAAAGTGTATGATACAATAAGAGGGATGGTAATTTTTTTTTTTTTTTTTTGTTTTTCAAGGGATGGAAATTTTTAAACTTCTAAATAATCAATTATAATGTTTTACGAAAACCAAAGACATGACATAATAGTTTGTTAAACGCGATGTGGACAATTCAGGACTTCTCATAATTTGAGACTTTAAACGCAATCACTAACTAAACAACAAATAAATGAAAACGAGAGATCACATTAAAAGTATGAGTTCTTTCGAGAACAAAGAATGAATATGAAGAAATTTTGTTACCATTAATGAATATAAAAGAGAAAGAGATTCCCAAATAGATCAGAAATAATAGGAGTCGTGATTTTAAAATTCTGAATAAACAATCATATGTTTTCAAACCTTATATAGATAACAGATGAAACTTAAAAGAACTCTTACTTCCACAAAAAAAAAAAAAACTAATACTAATAACATTTAGCAAAAAAAAGCTGGCGTACGTTTAGCATTTATCTTTAAAGTTTTGATTAATTACAGTAATTGCCATTTTTGTGCGTCGATTATCTCTGTAATTATGTGATCGGATATATGCATATTATAGCAGGTTTTCATTTTGAAGTTTTATTTTTATCTTCTCCTATCTTCCTCATTATCACAATAATATCAACGATTTCAAAGCTCTTTATTTTTACCTTAATCCGCTTTCCTTCTCAATGTCTCTTTACAATATCATCGGTGAGTGTAAGGGGAAGGTCATAATATTTTTCAATTTCGGAGATCTAGAGGAAGATGAGAATCTATTCCTACCGAGTGAGTAGATGTCTGGTAAATAGAATTCACGTTCCGAATCATACTCTCTCGAGCTAGTTAACCGGAGGCGATCTACATACGGCGATCACGGCTTCCTTCTAAAAGATAAGTGTCTAGGTTTTTGCTTTTGGGCCTTATATTACTTTTGGGCGACCTAATATTTTTACAGCTTTTTAAAATCATAACTTCATTCTAGCTTTTCGCCCAAACTTTAAAAACTTCTCATCCATTGGGTTATATCATACTTTTACTATGGAAATAAAAAACGAATTACGGTTTATAAGTATTGATGGCAACGCTTACAAGTTTGATGGCCACGCTTACAAGTGAATTCTGCTCTACGGCAATCAAACCGATTACAGTTTAAAAATGAATTATGACTTTCCCAGTTTAATGTATCATTTCAAAACTGTAATTCTAACTGCTTCCTCCACTATCCCATTACCACATTCTCACTCCTCTCTACTTTTTAATAAATCTACTTCACTTTGTCTTCACTGTTCATTTTGTTGGGCTATTATCTTTGAAAGGTTGTAGACCTCAAAAATAAATATTTGAGTATGAATATAAATGGGCCTAAATTGTATGGGGTTTGATTGTTTTAATGAAAAAATATATCAAAAGTTCCACATTGGAATTTTAGAATAAAAGTGAGTGGTATATATTAAAACATGTACATGTCTTTGTTCAAAAGACTAACACACACACACTATGGAGTGTGTGAGAGAGGATGGAAAGACCACGCGCGTGCCGCCGCCGAGCCAGGCCGGGCTCGGTCTTGGATCTTGGATCTTGGGTCTTGGGTCTTGGCAATAGACCTCGGAAGGGTCTCCGCGCGCGATTAATTTTTTTGGGGAAAATCTGTAAACCAAAAATTTAAAATCAATTTTGGTTTGGTTTAATTTAATTGGTTCAATTAAACTGAATTGTTTGACCGGTTAAATGAAGAAGATATTTTTCTTCTTCAATTTTGATGAAGACCGAGTCAGTGCAAACTTGAATTTCAAGTTCCTATTTTAGCGTACCCACTTCCCACCTCCTCAACTCACAGACGACTTTGACTGCTTCAAACCTTGAGCTCGAAGTCTCCTCTGTCTATATATATACAAACTCGACTTCTTAAGTTAAAGGTTTTACATTTTTCTGATTCTGAAACAAATTATGATATACAATTCCCTGCAACCAAAAAGTAAGTACTCGAGAGTATACCGTATAGTTTTCGTTCGCTGGTTTTGATTTCAAGTGCTGTGAAATCAAAACGATATCAGTTTCATCCTGGGATTCGATTGTCACTAAAAACCGCCACATTGCGGGTGATAATTCGAGTTAAGGAAAGAGATTACAAAATCTCGACTCTGATTAACACACACTGTTTAATAATTCATTCACTGTTAGTCCGCAAGGGTTCTACAGTCTTAACTCGAACTAAAATCCTTCGGATTTGTGAATTGCTGGTGTGTTGATGAAAGCTAGAATCTGTGAATCGTTGATTACACGGATAAGCTTGAATCTGTGAATTGTTTGATTACACAGATTGAATCATTGCTTTCGCTTGATTGTATAAATTGCTCCAATTTTTTGATTTCCAATTGATAAAAAATTGAGATTTCGACAATCATAGGGTCTGTGAATTGTTTCTAAAACACTTACACAGACAACAACCAAACTGCTTGGTTCTTTGTTCGTGAACTGCTAAGCTTTTACACGATTGTATGTACTTGCAACTCGTTTTGTAAAACGATTTAGCAAACTGATTGAATGCGAATTCTGATTTTAATCACTTATTGTGTTTGTTATCTATTTGAAAACACATAAACAAACTGTTGTTTGAGTAGTTTACTCTGTTGAATTCTCAAATCAACTTGCCTTCGTTGACTCTATCAAATCATTTATAAGGATAAAATTTGATAACTCATACAATTTATTTTGTTGTGTCAGGACAATGACGAATGAGGATGTTCAAAACGTCACTCCAAGCTCACAAACCGAACCAGTTCTGACAGATGAGACAGCTCGCAGAGCTTTGTTCTCAGCTGATTCGGACAGAGCAGAAAAAGAGAAGGCTGAATTGGCTGCAAAAGAGAAAGCAAAAAGGGAAAAAACTATGAGTGAGAAGATCATTCATGCTCCTCCTCCGCCTCCACCAGCTTTCGCTTCTCTTCAAGCTTCATGCCAAGGCTTATTGCCTGAAAAGTTCAATGGCAAAAGCTGGAAGATGTGGTCAAACCAAATGAAGTTCTATCTTCATGCAATGCACCTCTCACGGTACCTTGAAGAGGATCAACCTGAAGTTGGAGAAGGATGTGGTAATGTCTACACCCTTGGAACTGTGGATTCTTGGAACCAAGGAGACTACATGACCAAAGGATGGATCCTAGGTTGTTTAGTGGAGCCGCTGTATGCTATTTACTGCGAGCAAAAGACTGCCAAATCCTTGTGGGCTGCATTGGTAAAGAAATACAAAGTTGAGGACGCTGGATGTCAAAAACATGCAACGGCAAGGTTCTTGGAGTTTTAGATGGCTGATGATAAGCCATTCATGGAACAAGTAGAGGCTTTCCAGCGGATTTGTCAAGAAGTCACGTCAGAGGGAATGTCGATTTGTGAGATTTTCACGGTCAACTGCTTCATTGAGAAGCTTCCACCAAGTTGGTTGACTTTCAAGAACTACCTCAAACATAAGAGGAATGTGATGATGCCAGAGGACTTGATTCAACAGCTGAACACGGAAAACAGGAACCGGCAAGCCAATGGAATGCATGTCAATGAACATAACGTTAATGTTGTTGTTCACAACAAAAACGTGGACAACAAGGGGAAAGGTAAGGCCTTTGCTAAGTCACCATTGAAGCCTAATGGAAAGAACTTCAAGAAGCAAGCTCCTGCACCCGCTCCCGCTGCTGAGAAGAAAAAGCCCTTCAAGGGTAAGTGTCACTCTTGAGGCAAGCATGGTCACATGTCCAAAGATTATCGCAGCAAACAAAAGGTGATAAACTATAAGGCAAATTTGACTGAGGCTGATATTTGTGCTGTGGTTACGGAGGCAAACAATTGCCAAGAGAAGACCAAGGAGTGGTGGTACGATACTGGTGCTACAACTCACATTTGCAATGATAGGTCGATGTTCAACACCTATCAAAGGAACAGGTCTGAAGAGACACTTCTCATGGGCAATGAAGCTGCTTCCAAGATTGAAGGAAAGGGTTTGGTGGTGATAAGGTTGACCTCGGGAAAGGAAATCACGCTTAAAAATGTGAAACATGTGCCTGACATGAGGAAGAATCTAATTTTTGAAACTCTGATGAGCAAGGGTGGTTTTTCGGCTCATCTTGAGAATGAAATTCTCACTCTCAAGAAGTGGGCCATATTCCTTGGAAGAGGTTATGTGAAGGACGGACTGGTCAAGATGTGTCTCCAACCAGTTGTCAAGCAAGAGAATAAGAGTGTTACCAAGAACAATGTTGGTGATGTTTCTGAAAATGAATCTGAGAATGTTTATGAAAATGTTGTAACCGATTCAATTAATAATATTAAGCCCGTTGCTTACTTGAGTCTTTTAATATTTGTCATGAAAGGTTAGGTCATGTGAATTATAAATCGACAAACCGGTTAATGAATTTAAACCTAATACCAAAATGAAAAATGAGCCAAGAAAAATGTGAAGTTTGTGTACAATCTAAACTCACAAAAACACCATCGCCCCAAGTGCAAAGGACAACCACACCTCTAGGTTTAATTCACACAGACTTATGTGACTTAAAGTATTGTCCAACTAGAGGCGGTAAAAAGTATTTCGTAACCTTCATAGATGATCATACAAAATATTGTTATATATATTTGTTACATAGCAAAGATGAGACACTTAATAAGTTTAAGGAATATAAGCTAGAAGCTGAAAATCAACTTAATAAGACTATCAAAGTAGTCAGAATTGATAGAGGAGGGGAATATGATGAATCATTTAATGCTTTCTATACTATACATGGAATCATTCATCAAACAACCGCTCCATATTCACCAGAGTCTAACGGAGTTACGGAACGAAAAAACCGAACTCTTAAAAAAATGATGAATGCAATGCTGCATGAATCTGGGTTGGCCCAGAACATGTGGGGGAGAAGCATTGCTGACAACTAATTATATTCTTAACAAAATTCTGCACAAAGTCACCTGAAAGACACCCTATGAACTTTGGAAATGTGTTGTACCTTCGTATAAATACCTTAAAGTGTGGGGGTGCCTTGCAAAAGTAGCAGTGCTGCCTCCGAAAAAGGTCACGATTGGACCAAAATCTGTGGACTGTATTTTTATTGGATATACGCACAATAGTAATGCTTATCGTTTCTTGGTCTATAAATTGGACATCCTAGATATCCATGTAAATACTGTGATGGAGTCATGTAATGCTTCATTCTTCGAGCATGTGTTCCCTTGTAAGGATAATTCACATCATAAGCGGACACGTGAGCAAAGAGATGAAAGTGAAGCAAGCCCTTCTGGCACATCAACTCTTGAAGTTGTGAAGGAGGTAGAAAATGAACCTAGACGTAGCAAGAGAGATCGTAAGGAAAAATCTTATGGCGATGATTTCATGATGGTGTTTCTCTGTGAGAACGAACCTAAAACGTTCACAGAAGCCATGACTACACCAAAATCACCTTTTTGGAAGCAAGCTGTCAACAGTGAGATGGACTCAATTATGCAAAATCATACTTATGAGTTAACCGATCTCCCTGAAGGCTTTAAAGCACTCGAGTGTAAATGGATTTTCAAAACAAAATTGAAAACTGATGGCTCGGTAGATAAGTACAAGGCTGGACTCGTGATACAAGGATTCCACCAAAAAGAAGGCTTGGATTTCTTTGATACTTATTCTCCGGTAACGAGAATAACTTCAAAAAGAATACTGATTGGTATCGCAGCATTAAGAGGCCTAGAAATCCATCAAATGGATGTGAAAACTGCCTTTCTAAATGGAGAATTAGAAGAGGATATCTATATGAAGCAACCCAAAGGGTTTGTTATCCCCGGACAAGAAAACAAAGTGTGTAGACTTGTAAAGTCTTTGTACGGACTTAAACAAGCTCCAAAACAATGGCATGAGAAGTTTGACAATGTAATGTTAGAAAATGGCTTTAGCATAAACGAGTGCGATAAATGTATTTATACAAAATGTACTAGATACAGATATGTCCTCCTATGTTTATACGTAGATGATATGCTCATCATGGGTACTAAGAAAGAACTTATCATACAAACTAAAAACATGCTTAGACAGAAGTTTGATATGAAAGACATGGGTCTTGCTGATGTCATCCTAGGGATAAAGATCATTAGGACGACTGAAGGTATTACCTTATCTCAAGCCCATTATGTTGAAAGCATACTGCAAAGGTTCAAAACTTACTCAAACGGGACAGCAAAAACTCCTGTTGATGCTCAACTTCATTTGACAAAAAATTCTGGTGAAGCGGTATCACAAGTGGAGTATGCGAGAGTAATCGGGAGTCTGATGTACTTAACAAACTGTACTAGACCCGATTTAGTGCACGCAGTAAATGTACTAAGTCGCTACACAAGTAATCTAGAACATAAACACTGGAAAGGTATAACTAGAGTATTAAATTACTTACGTTATACCAAAGACTATGGCTTGCACTATGGTAAATAACCTGCAACCTTGGAGGGATAAAGCGATGCAAATTGGATATTAGACTCCAGAAACTCAAAGTCAACGAGTGGTTATATCTTTACACTAGCGGGTGCAGCAGTGTCCTGGAAATCTTCAAAACAAATAGTTCAAGCTAGGTCAACTATGGAGTTAGAGTTCATAGCCCTTGACGCAGCGGCAGCGGAAGCAGAATGACTTCGGAACTGGTTTGAAGATATCCTTGAGTGGGATACACCTGTGCCAGCTATTCGCATGAATTGTGACAGTCAATCAACGATTGCTCGGGCACATAACAGTTTGTATAATGGCAAGTCTCGTCATATTAGAAGACGTCATAAAACCATTAGGAACTTGATCACAACCGGGGTAATCAATGTGGATTATGTCAAATCGTGTGACAACCTAGTGGATTCATTTACCAAAGGGTTGGCTCGAGAACTAGTTCTAAAATCTTCAAGAGGAATGGGTTTGAAGCCTACAAACTAAGATGAAGTTTGATGGAAACCCCACTTATATGACTGGAGATCCCAAGATGTAGGTTCAAAGGGAAAACTAAATCAAACGGACTCGGTGAACACTCTTAGACATTTTAGTATACCCAGTTCCTTCAAAGATAAACAGTGTTACCTGTGTGTATGTATAAGGATAAGCATTGGCTTTTAATGATTCCAGAGTTTCATAATAGTGGAGTATGGCAGGATACTTCTGAAAAGNTAGCAGATCACCTAGTGAGTGTGGAATGTGGCCGTTTCTAGGAGAATGACGGTTAGGCTAAATTCTCTAAGTTCACTCATGATAAACCAGGAAATGTTCAGGACCAAAATGAACATAAATAGAGAACAAAACTCTACCAGAAAATGTTGTTGCGCGATAACTGTTGTCTAGGTTTACATTAATGTTCGGGTGGTTTAAGACATCATGTTCACCTCCCGGCCAAGTAAATCCGATAGATATTAAAATGATAGGTTCAAAGCTAAAAATGCAACATATGAGATACAACTACGTTTTCGCTTATACTCTCGAAAATCTGTCTAGTCTAGTCAAGTTCGTGTCTAGTCTAGTCAAGTCTGTCAAAGTTTAGATAGTTTAGAGTATAGTTTTATATCGAGTCTGCATATATCTAGAGTAATTTCTATTCATATGGGGGATTGTTGGGCCATCATTTTTGATAGGTTGTGGACCTCAAATATAAATGTTTGAGTATAAATATAAATGTGCCTAAATTGTATGGGGTTTGATTGTTTTAATGAAAAAATATGTCAAAAGTCCCACATTGGAACTTTGGAATAAAAGTGAGTGGTATATATTAAGAGATGTACATGTCTTTGTTCAAAAGACTAACACACATTATAGAGTATGTGAGAGAAGATGGAAAGACCACGCGCGCGCCGCTGTGCCAAGCTCGGGCTCGGGCTCGGGCTTGGGTCTTGGGTCTTGGGTCTTGGGTCTTGGGTCTTGGCAATAGACCCCAGATGGGTCTCCATGTGCGATTAATTTTTTTGGGGAAAATCTGTAAACCAAAAATTTAAAATCAATTTTGGTTTGGTTTAATTTAATTGGTTCAATTAAACTGAATTATTTGACCGGTTAAGTGAAGAAGATATTTTTCTTCTTCAACTTCGATGAAGACCGAGTCAGTGCAAACTTGAATTTCAAGTCCTATTTTTGCATACCCACTTCCCACTTCCTCAACTCACGAACGACTTTGATTGCTTCAAACCTTGAGCTCGAAGTCTCCTCTGTCTATATATACAAACTCGACTTTGTAAGTTAAAGGTTAATCCTTTTTCTGATTCTGAAATAAATTCTGATATTCAATTCCCTGCAACCAAAAAGTAAGTACTCGAGAGTATACCGTAGAGTTTTTGTTCGCTGGTTTTGATTTCAAGTGCTGTGAAATCAAAACGATATCGGTTTCATCCTGGGATTCGATTATCACTGAAAACCTCCACATTGTGGGTGATAATTCGAGTTAAGGAATTACAGAATCTCGACTCTGATTAACACACACTGTTCAACAATTCATTCACTGTTAGTCTGCAATTCTCTTTTAAGGGTTCTACACATTTTCCCCTGCAAACTGAAAATTAGCTTCTCCTAAATAGAGCTTTCCGAAATGGGAACGAAGAGGGTTCTTGCCTCTGGTGAATCTGAAAATTTAGCATTGTCTGGTCCTCCTGAGTTCACTACTTTTCACTTCTTGAAGCCGTTCAAGTCTACTTGGACAATCAGAGTTAAGATACTGAGTAGATGGAAACATTACTTACCAACTACGGGCGAGTCACTTGAGATGATACTAGGAAACGAACATGTAAGTGAATTATTAAAATATCCTTTACATATACGATTCACTTCAATTACTTTTAGTTTTCTGACACAATTAACTTTTTCCTTTCCTATAACAAATTCAGGGATCGATGATAAATGCAATTGTTAAGAAAAAGCATGTGCATAAGTTCGAAAATGTCATTCAGGTTGGGAAGTAGAAGGTGATTAAAAATATTTCGATTGTCAAAGACCACGACATTTACAAATCCTCTCTCAATCAATACAAGATTGTATTTCTCCACATGACAACAATTCTAGATTGTACACCTGTACACACAGAATCATTTCTCAAGCTGGCTAAATATGATGATGTCCTCAGTTGAAAGGTCAAGAGCAAAGTTCTAACTGGTTAGTGTTGCTAATTTATATCAGATCGAGAAGACTTAGAAGACGAGTGAAATGAGGATTAGAGATATGTTGATGATTGGAGAATGGTGGCTCAGAAGGTGTGTTGAGTTTGTTTGGCTTTTTCAGCTCGCTATAGTTTATAAGCTTGCCTTTAGTTTATCAAACTCTTTTAGTTGTCTTTCTGTTATCTCGGTTGATTTTTACTAAAATCAAACATTGCTTCTCATTTTGGTTTAGTACTATGTAATGGATGTTAAGCTTTTACTAATTATGTTAGTTGTTCATTCTTCTTAGAAACTGATAACACTGAGAATAACAGAGTATGTTATTTGAATATACCCACAGAATCGATACCTATTAGTGTCTGTAAACATATATAAGCCCACAAAATTGTCTGCAAAAAGATTATAATTCCAATTATTACTCTGAAATCATATATAAGCTCATCACAATATATATATATATATATATATAGTTTTTCTAATACTTACAACATTAAGACTACATGTCTGATTTTATAGGTTTGGATATCATGTAGTCACATGATATGCGTAATATGAATTCATTATTATCACATTCGCTTCTACCAGATTTGTTACGATGGGCGTTTATACTGTTCCGAATCCTATATACTTGAAACTGTGCAAGGGACACTAATTTGGAATATTATTCAGTTATATTACTTTGAAATTAGATTTTGTAATTTGAACTCTATATTTACTCAACAATCCTTAACTATCTTAAAATTTACACTCAATTAAATTGCTATATGCCTATACTGAGACTATATTGTTCACAAACTAAACAACTATTCTTGCAACACCCAGTTATGGATAATTTAAATAGTCTAACACTAATTTACAAAAAACTACGCTATGCTCCGAAGCTAATAAAACCCGCGCCAAGGTGCGGGTAGAATCCTAATCGGTGAATAAAATAGAAGACTCTAACTTACTATAACCTCTTAAATCTTATATATAATCTTGATTAGTGATTTTTTCGAAAGAAAGCAAAAGTAAAAGTTAATGTTTATCTGAATAGATTCATGTTTATCAAACCATATTTTCTACTTTTATATATGTGTATATATATATACAAACTATTAGAAAAGATCCATTATAAGAATATAATTATAGAGTAGTAAGTCCGACCAAAAAAATATCTATAGAGCTGTAAAAAATTACAAATCGAACCAATTAGAATTTGAGAGTATCATTATTTCTGCCCTACAGGTTTGCATAATTGTGTTAAATGTCCTCGCACTATTTACGTTATGTCCATGTCCATTTTTTGAAAATTTTTAGGGTAAAATAACCAAATTACCCTTGGTTTTGTACATAATAGCAGGGTAGACAGAATTTCACAGAGGATATGTCCATATCTATATCCATGGAAAGGAAAATTGAATTGACATGGACAACTTGAATGAAATATGTACATGTCCATGTCCATTTGAATAAAATAGTATATGTCCATGTCCATATACATCATGGACATTAAAATAGTGTATGTTCATGACCAACTGAGACATATGTCCATGTCTATTTAAAATATGAGACATATATCCATGTCCATGTTAAATAAAACATTATTATGTTCATATCTACTTCGTACAGACATTTTTATTGGAAGGACAAAAAAGTTAAAAACACCATTATTATGTCCATGTCTAGTTTTTGTAGGGTATTTTTAATAAGAGTGAATAGTACCAGAATATTTTTGATGATTATGTTTTTATGTGGCTGTTGTCATAATCTCTTATATAATAAAAGGATATCATTAACATAAATACCGTGTTATATTGTCTGTTTTGGACTAGGTTGTATTGTTACTAGGAAATATTATCACATAATATTTGTCACAAAATTATATTCTGATAAGATTCTATAACTAATTAATTAATTATTATTATCTAGATTAAATATTATTAATTAATTAATTAATTATAAGAGATTATTTCGCCTACGAGATTATCTTAGATCTCGCCTACTATTAATTATAAGAAATTATCTCGCCTACGAGATTATCATAATTATATCCTTATCCTACGAGATTATCATAATTATATCCTTATCCTACGAGATTATCATAACTATATCCTTATCCTAATTGATATTTATAAAAAACAATCCTCCTAATCCTAATAAAAAAAACTAATAAACAACATCTATTTAAGACCCAATTCACCTGGGACAATTATCATAATTCTCAAACGATTAGATTTTTTTTTGACAAGTCTTATTTTCTCGATTTTTGATTCTTTTAACCATGTCTTTCTCTGAAATTTCTTCATTGAAACCTTGCAAAGAAAATTGAAGAATTAAAGTTAAGATCTTAAGGCTCTGAAAAGTATATACTAAAGAGTTTGGCCAAATTATTGATATGGTTCTTTGTGATTCTAAGGTATGTTCTCAATATTTTATTTATTTGTATATTTTATAATAATTAAAATAGTTTCTAATCTCTTATATAATAAAAGTGTAGCATTAACTTAAATACCATGTTATATTGTCTGATAAGATTATATTGTGATAAGATTCTATAACTAATTAATTAATAATTATTATATAGATTAAATATTATTAATTAATTAATTAATTATATTCTGATTATTATTATCACATCTCGCCTACTTTGAGATTATCTATTAAAAACAATCCTCCTAATCCTAATAGGAAAACTAATAAACAAGATCTATTTAAGACCCACCCTAGAACAATTATCACAATTTTAAACTATTTGAAATTTTTTCCTCACAACGACAAGTCTTTTTATTCTCGATTTTTGATTCTTTTAATCATGTCTTTCTGAGGAATTTTTTCACTGAAACCCTGGAAAAATTTAACTATTTAAGATTTGATTTTCGTTGATTGAAAAAAGAATCTCTAACCATTTATGATTTGAATTTTGTTTGTTAAAAGTAAAATTTTAACCAATTAAGATTTGATTTTTGTTGGTATAGAATGACTAATTAAAATTAAATTTTTGTTGGTTTAAAAAAGAAATCTTTAACCAATAAATGATTTTTGTTGGTTTTAGAAAAAAATACTTTGTTGAGATTTTGATAAGAACCTTAATATAATTTTTTTATTTTAACAAATAAGTTTTTTTAGATTTTGATAAGAACCTTAATTTAAATATTATTGATCAACGGAATAAAAAACAAAAAAATATGGTATTGAGATACTCTTAATCCAAATCTCTATATATTATAAAATTGTAGCGTTAACAAATTCATATATTTTATAATAATTAAAAAAATTATCTCTCGATATTATTTGATAAAATTCTTTAACTAACTCTCCTCACTTTCCATTTCAATATTATCATCCACGATCATTTGATTTTGGTGTTTATTTTTTATGAAAAAATACCAATGGAGGGTTATTTAGGTCCTCTCCTTCAACTCTCTTTGCTCAATAATAATGTTTTATCATTGGCGTCCTTGATCTAAAGCGGGTAAACTACCTGCTTTAGGCGCCAAAAAAGTATCTTATATATTAAAGCGGGAGACACTTTCATTTGACCGTGTTATAAACTATAAGATAAAATTAACATAAGGTTCATAACAACCCTTAAAATTAAGATTAAGGTGGGTTTGGTTATAAACTTTTATATAAAAATTTAAAATTAATTAATATCAAATAGAAAAAATATTTAAAGGCTAAAATTTAATAAAATATATCGGGTACAAATTCAGTTATTGATTCAGTTTTGGTTCGGGTTTAGTTTTGGTTTTCCGAGTACATATATTTAAGACTCAGCATGGTATTTTGTCGAGCTTGGTTCATTTAATTTGATATTTTGTTCCTTTGATTTAAGATTTATTCAGGTATTTTATATTTTTTAGATAGAGTTTGGTTCAGTGTAAATCGAGTTTGGATTCATATATTTTTATATAAAAATTCAAAATTGAAAAATATTTAATAGAAGAACTCTAAAAACTAAAATTTGATTATTGATTTGGTTCTGGTTTGAGTTTGGTTCGGGGTTTTAGATATATAGATTTAGAACTAGTTGGATATTTTATCGAGTTTGGTTTCTTTAATTCGGGTTAATTTTGGTTTGTGTTTTGGACCTCTAAACAACATCTAGAAAACAATATTCAAAATATCAATACAGGTCTAAAAATCTAAATTAACACGATTGAAAAATTAATCAAATCCCACGCTATAGCGTGGGAGTAATCCTAGTAAGAATTAAAAGGGCATCAAATTCCCAGAATTTGTTGTAGTCTAGCGGTTAGTCATTCTATTTGTATTTAAGATCTCAAGTTCGAGCTTTTAAATGTCTGTTTTGTTTTTATGTTTATATTATATGGGCTTTGCTCTATGAGCTATTTTCTTTCTATGTTTGATATTCTATTACAATAAACTTCATTGATCTCAAATTTGTTTTAAGATTGTTATCAACACTATACATTTTATATGGTTTAATAACCATCTTATTTTGGTTTTGTATTGGTTTATCCCGGTTTATAGCTGAGCACATTTGTATATATTTGACAATTGTATCTCTGTTTAAAAGCAGATGAGAATAACAGAATCTGATTTCAAATGTATCGATTCAGTCTTGGTAATATGGTATCAGAGCATTTTCCGCATAACTCTAAAATTCTCATCCAAATTCTTCAAATCGTAGCTTAGTCTCGACTTTGATCTTCCTTTTCAACCACTTAATCACTTCACTCAACTCAAATCGAAGTTGAAATGGTGAGAACAGGGGAAAAAGATCAAATGAACTCAATCCATGGTGATGAAGACTTCGATCCTCAATTAAGTTGCAAAATCTTCTCTCTGATGGAACCTATAAATGAAATTAGGAAGCCGAATATGACTTCAAGATCATCTTTTCCGAATCAAGATGAATCGAAGATTAAATCCTTCGATAATAGTCACAGTCCTTTCTTCCTTCATTCTGCTGAACATCCATGTTTGAATATTGTTTCTCATACCTTAGAAGGAACAAACTACAATAGCTGGTCAATAGCAATGCAGATTAGTTTTGATGCAAAGAATAAGTTGAGTTTTGTTGATGGAAACTTGTCACGTCCAGCTGATGATCATCATTTTTACAAGATATGGAATAAATACATTAGTATGGTCAAGTCGTGGATATTGAATGTTGTTAATAGTAAAATTTATGGTAGTATTCTTTACTATGAAGATGATGTCCAGATGTGAAATGATCTGTATTGAAGATTTAAAGTCAATAATCTTCCTAGAAGATATCAATTGGAAAAATCACTGATGACTTTAAAACAAGGTAGATTGCCTTTATCTACTTACTATACTCAAAAGATAACACCTTGGGAACAGCTTGCAAACACTAAATTAAGTTCTGTTAAGAGATGCAACTGTGATCAAGTGAAAGAACTTCTTGAAGAAGTAGAAACCAGTAAGATCATATAGTTTTTGATGGGATTGAATGATGCTTTCAGTAATATTCGAGGTCAGATATTGAACATGAAACAAAGACCAGGTCAAATGAGATTTATAACATCTTGGATCAAGATGAGAGTCAACGAGTAGTTGGATTTGCTGAGAAAGTTATACCTCCACCTTCTGCATTCATACTCAAACTGTTGCACCTGATTCATCTAATGTTCTTCTTGCTTATGGAGGAAATAACCAAAAACCGAAATGTTCACATTGGTCCAAGAATGGTCATACGGTTGACAAATATTATAAACTACATCGATATCCTCCACGATATCCTATGAAAAACAAGAAAATGGTTACTGAATCTTCAGCAGTAGCTGCCAACATTTCATCTCATCAATCTCCTTCATCTCAACACGATTCAGCAGAGAATCTATCCAAAGAACAAATTCAAGGTTTGATTTTCTATTTGAGTTCTAAGCTATAGCCTCTTAGTGTTACACCATGTCAAGAGCCTTCAACTGCTTTGACTTTAACTTTTGGTCCTGTTGTCTCACAGATTTCTGGTACCTTCCTTCCCCTTTATACTCATTCTAAAACCTTTTATAATATGCTTAACTATTCTCTATCTCTAGGAACAAAGATGTTTAGTAACAATTGGATTATAGATTTGGGGGCTAGTCATCATATGCTACTTATAAAAGGAACCTTTTTAGAGATTATCATCGGTTAGAGAACACATTTGTCACTCTTCCAAATGGGCTTACGGTTCAGATAGAAGGTGCTGGTTACATTCAATTGTCTGTTAGCATTTTAACTACAACATTGAGTACTGAAGTGCGTTTCAGTTTTGTTAATTGTTGCATCAAGGATCATACTCGGGCATTGATGATTGGTCAAGGTAGATTGGTGTCAAATCTTTACATTCTAAACAGTGATGATATTTGTGATCTTAAGTCTTCTGCAAATTTTGGTCAAGTCTGTTCCAGTATTCAACTTGATGCTTCACTTGGCACATGCGTTTGGGTCATCCTGCGATGTCTCAAATAGAGTCTTTATCTGATGTTCTGTCTTTTTAAATCGTGTTAATAAACAACATAGTGATAGAAACTCAATTCAATACTCATGTTTATTCTGTAAGTTCTGATAATGCATATAAATTACAGTTTACTGATTTGTACTTGAATAAATGCATTAAAGCATATCATTCTTGTCCTGAAACTCAAGAGAAAAACTCTGTTGTAAAGAGGAAGCATCAACATCTTTTGAATGTAGCTAAAGCTTTTCTATTTCAATCACGATTTCCTTTGGATTATTGGAGCGATTGTGTTCTAACTTCAACTTTTCTGATTAATAGATTGTCATCTCTAGTCTTTGATAAGAAATCACCTTATGAAAGCTCACAAATCAACCTCCATATTATCATGCTTTAAGAACTTTTGGGTGTCGTGTTATAAATCCACATCAAAGAAGGGTAGAAATAAATTTGAACCAAAATATAAGGCTTGCATATTCTTGGGTTATCCTAGTGGGTACAAAGGCTATAAACTCTTAGATTTAGAGACATTCTTAGTTTATATTTCTAGGCATGTCATCTTCTATGAGGATATTTTTTTCTGATTCCTACATTCCAGAATAGCCAAGGACCTTCCTTCCTCAGCTTTCTTTGCCCTCTCATAATCCGGATGCTCATCCTCAGCCTTCTCAGGCGTCATCCTCTGGTGAACCTCCCCAATTGGACGTGACATCTCTAGAGGAACCACTTTCTTCTGAACTGGTACCTCATGGACCTGTAAACCCCCTGCCCATTTAAAGACTTTCATTGTTATACGAATACTAGTACTCATATAATTACACCCTACCCACTTGAAAATTTTGATTCTTATTCATACTTATCTGAGCCTTTTCATGTCTTTGTTAATATCATCACCAATACTTCAATACCTGCAACCTATTTAGAAGCTCTGTAGGAGCTTATATGCTGTGATGCTATGAGGTTGGAGGTTTGTGCTTTTAAAAAAACAATTAGTTGTAGTATATGTGAATTACATGCAGGAAAAAAGGCCATTGGATGTAAATGGATATTCACAATAAAGTATAATGCTGATGGTAGCATTGAACGTTACAAGGCTTGTTTAGTTGCTAAAGAGTATACTCAACAAGAGGGTATTGAAATCCTTGATACTTTCTCCCTTCTAGCTAAGATGGCTACTGTGAAACTCATCTTATCTCTGGCTCCTAAATTGAAATGGTCACTCACTCAATTAGACATTTCCAATGCTTTTTGAATGGTGATTTGGATCAAGAGATCTATATGAAGCTTCCACCTGGTTACTCTACACTTGAGGGGCAAGAATTCTAACCTAATGCAAGCAAGCATCTCGTCAGTGGTTTCTTAAGTTCTCTACTACCTTACTTGGCTTGGTATTGAAGAAATGTAATGGTGATCACACCCTTTTTTTGAAAGAATCTGCAGGAAATTTTCTAGTGGTGTTGGTGTATGTTGATGACATATTTATTGTTAGTACAAATGATGATGCTGTGATTGAATTGAAGGATGCTCTCATTTCTGTTTTCAAGCTTCGTGACTTGGGAACCCTTTGTTTCTTTTTGGGACTGGAATTGGCTTATTTTGCTGCAGGAATATATTTGAGTCAGCGCATGTATGTTCTGGATTTACTTGCTGCTACAAGATTCAGTAATTGTAAACCTTCACCAACACCTATGGAACCAAATTTAAAGTTCTCTAAATCTGATGGTTCTCCTATTGAAGACGCCAAGCACTATCGCAAACTCATTGGTAAAATTCAACACCTTATAATAATAAGACATGATATATGCTTTGCTGTTTCCAAGCTTGCTCAATGTTCTTTAGATCCTCGAGACTCTCATTTGAAAGCAGTTCACAAGTTGCTCTGATACTTGAATGGCACGATTGGTCTTGGCTTATTTTACTTGGCTGAGGCTTCTCTTGATATTCGTGGATACTGTGACTCTGATTGGGGAACCTGCCTTGATACTCGTCAATCTGTCATTGGTTATGCTATGTTTATAGGTGATCTTTAGTCTCCTGGAAATCTAAGAAGCAAGATACAATTGCTTTAAGTTCAGTTGAAGCTGAATATCATGCAATGTCCATGGCCACTAAAGAACTGATTTGGTTAACTGGTATTCTCAAGGAATTACGTGTCCCTTTCACCCTTCCAAATTATCTGTATTGTGTCAATACAACAACACTTCACATTGCAAGCAATTTTGTCTTCCACGAGAGAACTAAGCACATTGAGATGTAGTGTCACAAAATCCGTGAGAAGATAGAAGAAGGGTTGATCAAGACGATGTACGTAAAGACCACACTTTAGCTTGCTGATGTGTTAACAAAACCGTTATTCCCTTCCCCTTTTCATGAACTCATACACAAGATGGGTATTCATAACATTTATGCAGCTCCATTTTGAGGGGAAATATCAACACTATACATTTTATATGGTTTAATAATCATTTTATTTTGGTTTTGTATTGGTTTATATCTGAGTCCATTTGTATATATTTGACAATTGTATCTCTATTTGAAAGCATATGAGAATGACATAATCCCTTTTCAAATGTATCGATTCAGTTTTGGTAACCATTGTTCACAAAAAAACATATAGTAAGGACTAAAAATACGATTTTGACAAAAGAATAACAATTTTAAGAGATTTTAATTCCCTCAAGTTAAAGAAATAAAAAACCTTTCAAGTTTGATTCTAATAATAAAAAAATTTCTCTGTTACAAAATCGGTTAACGAAGGAGGTTCTACACTAACGGAATCAAACCTATTAAAGCAGTTGAGGGTTTGATAATTGATCCGAAAATAGTTAACGACTTAATAATGGATCGTAAAATAGTTGAGAGATTTCAATACTTAATTCCCCAGTACGTATATATATATATATTTTTTTCTCATTATTAAATATTTTATATAATAAAAAAAATCAAATAACTTTTAAAATTTTTTTTTATTTAATACTCAAATATGAATTGGTGTTGCCAACATTGAAAGTATTCATGCCAGGGTGTTATCTTAGGGCTTGATTGGAAGAGCATAATAGGTGGCATAATGCTCTAAATTGCCAATCAACATTATTTTAAGTAAGCATAAAATAAAGTATATAGGGCTCCATAATGTTCAATAGCTCTATGCTCTTAAAAGGAGCTTTTCCCGAGCATAGAGCATTAAACATTTTAAAATTACAATTTTATCCTTAATTAAATCCTGCAGATGTCGAGGACATGTGGCCTAGTGGTAGTGGCCACTTTACAAATCCTCAGGCACCCGGGTTCGAGTCTTCTCAGGTGCAAGAAAGAAGAAAGGAGTTTTAGAGTTTGGGCTTTGGCTATGGATCGGGCCTTGTCGATCCACCTATAGTAAAGTTGACGAAAAAAAAATCCTACAGATAATACTAAAACCAAGATATAATGTCTAATTTTGTAATTTTAAGATTAACTACTAACCACTATGCCAATCACATATCATAAACTTAAGAAAAAATTACTCAAATACTAACAATTTATACCTAAATTACTTAAATAACTTCTCAAAAAAAAACAAAAAATGGTACAATTATGATTGCACCCTTAAGTAACAAAAAAAAAAAATCTTCTTCCTCTTTCTTCTTTATTCTTCTCTTTTCTTCTTTCTTCTTCTCTCTTCTTCTTTTTTCTTGTCTCTTCTTCGATCTCTTCATCTTCTTCATCATCATCTTCTTCTTTCATCTTTTCTTTCTTCTTTCTTCTTCAATCTTCTTCATTTTCTAATTCTTTTTCTTCTTCAATCTTCTTCATTTTCTAATTGTTCTTTCTTCTTCTCTTTTCTTCTTTCTTCTTCTCTCTTCTTTTTTTTTCTCTTCTTTGTCTATCTTCTTCTCTCGTTTCTTCTTCTCTTGTTTCTTCTTATTCTCTCTTCTTCTTCTTCTCTCATTTTTTCTCGTTTCTTCTTCTTATTCTCTTGTTTCTTATTCTCGTTTCTTC